>MJUU01008307.1:0-30499 GCA_002080025.1 Modiolus philippinarum
CATAGGACCCTATGGGAAAATAACATTTTCATCTACTCCTCTGAAATAACAGAAGCAAATTCAATCAAACTTCACAGGAATGATGTACTAAAGGTCCTTTACAAAGATTGCTCATTTTGTTCCCATCCGATAAAAAACATGGCCGCCAGTGTGGAACTTAAGTTTAACATTGAACCCTATGGGAAAAATCATATTTTCATCTTCTGCTCTGAAACGGCTGAGGCCAATTGAACCAAACTTTACAGGAGTGATGTACTTACGGTCCTTAACAAAGATGGCTCATAGTTCCAATCCGACGAAAAACATGGCCGCCAGCATGGAACATGGTTTAACATAGGACCCTATGGGAAAATCACATTTTCATCTACTCCTCTGAACTTTACAGGAAGGATGAATAGAAGGTCCTTAACAAAGATTGCTCATTTCTTTACAATCCGTTAGAAAACATGGCCGCCAGCACGGAACATAGTTTATCATTGGACCCTATGGGAAAATCACATTTTCATCTACTCTTCTGAAACCACTGAAGCAAATTCAACCTAACTTTACAGGAATGATGACTGAAGGTACTTTACAAAAATTGCACATTTCATTTCAATCCGACAAAAAACATTGCCTCAAGTGCAGAACATAGTTTAACATTGGAGCCCAGTATGAGAAAACCATCCTTTTCATTATCTTCTCTCAAAACAATTAAATCAAATNATACTAAATGTATAGAAGGTCCTTTGCAAAAATTACTCATTTCAATAGGATCAGACAAAACACATGGGTGCTAATTGAGAACATACCTAAACACCCTACCCCATTGGTAAAAATATGATCATTTTTGGTCATGCATGGCATAGAAGCGTTTTGTCAGGTGAGCGATACAGGCTCAGTCTCTGAGCCTATAGTTAGTTAAATAAATTCGGTTCTAGGGTATAGTTAATATAAATTTTTGATTTTGTCTTTTATTAAATTTAAAAAGGATTATTGTGTTATTTTGTTGATAACAAAAATGTTATTGAAAACAATTCCTGTCCTCTATAATTCAACACTATGCTTTAGATGCCTGGGAAAGTTTTTGCACCTGTTTTCCCAATTTTCTAGATAAATTTTGTTTTGCGCAGTCTTGAATTTGGGGTTGTCAGTGAGCTATTACAGCACCCAATTGCATCAAGCTATTTTGGACTGCTTTATTCTTCTGATTCAGTTCCAATCCGGCAATTTAACATTGGACCCTATGGGAAAACATCATTTTCATCAACTCCTCTGAAATCACTAAAGCAAATTCAACCAAACTTTACAGGAATGGTGTATAGAAGGTCCTTTACAAAGATTGTTCATTTCTTTCTGATCTGACAAAAAACATGGCCACCAGCGCGGAACTTATATTTAACATTAGGCCCTATGGGAAAACATCCTCTGCAACCACTGAAGCAAATTCAACCAAACTTTACAGGAATGATGTATGGAAAGTCCTATACAAAGACTGCTTATTTTGTTTGATCCAACAAACAACATGGCGGCCAGCTTGGATTTTATATTTAACATTGGACACTATGGGAAAAACATCATTTTCATCAACTCCTCTGGCTCTGAAACCAATGAAGATAATTCATCCAAACTATAGGAATGATGTATGGAAAGTTCTTTACAAAGATTGCTCATTTCATTTCAATCCGACAAAAAACATGGCCACCACACAAAACATTGAAAACTATACTGTTTAGCATTTTGTCAGGTAAGCGATACAGGCTCAGTCTCTGAGCCTCTAGTTAACAGATTGCATCATATGTATATAGACTTTACTATTAATCTTGTTTGAAAAGTTTTGAAATTTTTCTAAATTTTGGGTTTTGTGGCTCAAACTTGTAAACATAATTACATTATGTACTCTAATTTGGTATGCATACCTCTGCACTATGTCCAAGTTCTAACTTGGGTTTGGAGGAGAGTTGGGTCTCTAGAAATTTTTGCAAAAAAAAAAAACCTATATAGGGTATCATCTAATGCACCATTACTATTTTTAGTTAAATAAATTTGGTTCTAGGGTATAGTTAATATAAATTTTTGATTTTGTCTTTTATTAAATTTAAAAAGGATTATTGTGTTATTTTGTTGATAACAAAAATGTTATTGAAAACAATTCCTGTCCTCTATAATTCAACACTATGCTTTAGATGCCTGGGAAAGTTTTTGCACCTGTTTTCCCAATTTTCTAGATAAATTTTGTTTTGCGCAGTCTTGAATTTGGGGTTGTCAGTGAGCTATTACAGCACCCAATTGCATCAAGCTATTTTGGACTGCTTTATTCTTCTGATTCAGTTCCAATCCGGCAATTTAACATTGGACCCTATGGGAAAACATCATTTTCATCAACTCCTCTGAAATCACTAAAGCAAATTCAACCAAACTTTACAGGAATGACATATGGAAGGTCCTTTACAAAGATTGCTTATTTCAATCTGATCTGACAAAAAACATGGCTGCCAGCACTGAACTTATATTTAACATTAGACCCTATGAGAAAACGTCATTTTCATCATCTCCTCTAAAACCACTGAAGCAAATTCAACCAAACTTTACAGGAATGGTGTATAGAAGGTCCTTTACAAAGACTGCTCATTTCTTTCTGATCTGACAAAAAACATGGCCGCCAGCGCGGAACTTATATTTAACATTAGACCCTATGGGAAAACATCCTCTGCAACCACTGAAGCAAATTCAACCAAACTTTACAGGAATGATGTATGGAAAGTCCTATACAAAGACTGCTTATTTAGTTTGATCCAACAAACAACATGGCGGCCAGCTTGGATTTTATATTTAACATTGGACACTATGGGAAAAACATCATTTTCATCAACTCCTCTGAAACCAATGAAGATAATTCATCCAAACTATAGGAGTGATGTATGGAAAGTTCTTTACAAAGATTGCTCATTTCATTTCAATCCAACAAAAAACATGGCCACCACACAAAACATTGAAAACTATACTGTTTAGCATTTTGTCAGGTAAGCGATACAGGCTCAGTCTCTGAGCCTCTAGTTAACAGATTGCATCATATGTATATAGACTTTACTATTAATCTTGTTTGAAAAGTTTTGAAATTTTTCTAAATTTTGGGTTTTGTGGCTCAAACTTGTAAACATAATTACATTATGTACTCTAATTTGGTATGCATACCTCTGCACTATGTCCAAGTTCTAACTTGGGTTTGGAGGAGAGTTGGGTCTCTAGAAATTTTTGCAAAAAAAAAAAAACCTATATAGGGTATCATTTAATGCACCATTACTATTTTTAGTTAAATAAATTTGGTTCTAGGGTATAGTTAATATAAATTTTTGATTTTGTCTTTTATTAAATTTAAAAAGGATTATTGTGTTATTTTGTTGATAACAAAAATGTTGTTGAAATCAATTCCTGTCCTCTATAATTCAACACTATGCTTTAGATGTCTGGGAAAATTTTTGCACCTGTTTTCCCAATTTTCTAGATAAATTTTGTTTCGTGCAGTCTTGAATTTGGGGTTGTCAGTGAGCTATTACAACACCCAATTGCATCAAGCTATTTTGGACTGTTTTATTCTTCCCATTCAGTTCTTATCATGAAAATAGCGGGAAAAAAATGCCATCAAAATTTTCTTGCTTACAGTATATGTCTTGATGACTTGCCTTACACTTTTTAGAGTATAAAGATTTTATTTGTTTAATCTTTACATATCTGTAAAGCCCGTGCTGACATAATATTAAAGAAAATTTCAGGCCCTAGAAGAGTACAGTAAAAAGGGATCCAGAATATATTCATATCCTTAAACAATTTTTGTGTCGCCTGCACCTAGTGCAGGATCGACACATAGGGATCACTATCCGTTGTCTTGCATCCGTCCATCTGTCCGTCCGTCTGTATGGCTCTAAATTTTTAGCATTATCGGCATCTCCTTCTAAACTGCTTGGTACTTTCCAACCAAACTTGCAGAAATGCTTCAGTATATATTGTAGATGTGCACCATGCATTTAGTTTTTCTTTAATTTTGTTTTTTTCCAGATTTTTAAGCTACACTTTAGCTTATTGGAGTCTTAAGGTATGCCTCCATTATCCACAACTCCTCCTAAACTGCTCGGTACTTTCCAACCAAACATTTAGGAATTCTTCAGTATATATTGTAGATATGCACCATGTATTTTGTTTTTGGTTTTGGTTTTTATACCTTCCGTCCGTCCGTCCGTCCGTCCGTCCGTCACACATATTTTCGTCACATTTTTCTCAGCAACTACACATGACAGCCGCTTGGTATTTGGTATGGTGCATCAGTATGGAGTCGTATACTGCTCCTCCCCTTTTCGGCCCTATCAAATCACTACTTCCTGTTTACCGACTTTGTGCTTTTTTTACTTTAATTTTCGAAATTGTGACATTTTCGTCACATTTTTCTCAGCAACTACACATGACAACCTTTTGGTATTTGGTATGGTGCATCAGTATGGGGTCCTATACTGTGCCTCCCCTTTTCAGCCATATCGAATCACTACTTCCTGTTTACCGACATTGTGCTTTTTTACTTTCGTTTTCAAAATTGTGACTTTTTCGTCACATTTTTCTCAGCAACTACACATGACAGCCACTTGATATTTGGTATGGTGCATCAGTATAGGGTCCTATACTGCAACTTCCCTTTTCGGCTATATCGAATCACTACTTCCTGTTTACTGACTTTGTGCTTTTCTACTTTCGTTTTCAAAATTGTGACTTTTTCGTCGCATTTTTCTCAGTAACTACACATGACAGCCACTTGATATTTGGTAAGCTGCATCAGTATTGGCTCCTATACTGCGTCTCCCCTTTTTGCCCAAATAGAATCACTACTTCCTGTTTACCGAATTTGTGCCTTTTTTACTTTCATTTTCAAAATTGTGCCTTTTTCGTCACATTTTTCTCAGCAACTGCACATGACAGCCACTTGATATTTGGTACGGAGTTTCAGTTTAGGGTACGTTACTGCATCTCCCTTTTTCAGCCATATTGCTCTACTAATTCCCTTTTTCAGCCATATTGCTATACTAATTTCTGTTTACAGACTTTGTGATTTTTTACTTTCATCTTTAAAGTTGGACTTTTTCATCACACTTTTCTCGGCAACAACACATCCCAGCCTATGATATTTGGCATGCAGCTTCAGTATTGTTTAGTTTATTGCGTCTCTCCTTTTTGGCCATATTGAAATACTATTTCCTGTTGACTGTCTTGCGGCATTTCCATTTTTATGTCCTTCATCCTTCTCAAATTATTTACATCTTATTTTTCTCTGCAACTGTGTAAATGCTTGTATTGTGTCCACACTTATACTGTGTCCACACCTGTATTGTGTCCACACACACTTAATTTTGCACTTACCATATTGATTCAGGGTTCAATGAGCGGGGGTATACCTGGCTGCCATTCGTTGACAGCTCTTGTTTTTATAGATTTTTTAGCTATTTTTGGACTATGTCATTTTAGCTTATTCTAGTCTTACGGTTTGCCTCCATTATTCGCAACTCCTCCTAGGCCGCCAGGTACTTTCCAACCAACTTTCAGGAATGCTTCAATATATATTGCAGATGTGCACCATGCATTTTGTTTTCTTTAATTTTTTTCCAGGTTTTCTAGCTTTCTATGGACATTGTTATTTTAGCTTATTGGAGTCTTTGGGTATGGCTGCCCCATCTGCAACTCCTCCTAAACTGCTTTGTGCTTTTCAATCAAACTTGCAGGAATGATTAAATATACATTTTAGATGTGCACAATGTATTTTGTTCTGCTTTATTAATGTTTTTCATGCTTTATTTGGATTTTAGAATTCTGAAACAAAACATAAATTCTTTAATGTATGTAGTGTAGGTGATACATTTTATTTTTTTTTTCGTCACATTTGCTTTCAATCCTACCATGTTTGTCATGTTTTATGTTTTTTACTTGAAGGATTACTGTTTGTGGCATCTATGTTAGGACTGTGCAGATATGATGATGTTGATCTTATTAGGGTAAGCATTCCACTTTTCAATGGTAGAGAAGTACTGTGTACTTAAAGACAAGATCAAATAGAAAGTACAGTATATTTCAGGTACTGGTATATATCCAATAAAATCATTAGCCTATAATTATCAGCTATTAATTGCGAGATTGTGAATCACTGCAACTTTCTATTAAAGTTGTTTGATGATTTAAAGGGGAAGTAACTCTTTAACTAAGTTGACCAGGTGGCATTTCTTATCGATTGTAGAGAGAATGAAAATAAAAAAAAATGAACTTTTCTGAAAGTACAAAACAAATAAAATCGTACAACTTAAATGTTCTCAGACAAGATAAGGTTTGTTTGAGACTTGAAATCATCTTTTGATTGTCCAGGATTTTTTCTTCTTTCACTTTATTCAAGCTCATTGTTGTACTGCATTTCTCCTATTTAAAGGTTTGTAAGATATCCCACTGGTGCTGTTCAGATTTCTATGCTTTGCTAAATATAATAGAATATTGCATGAAATAATTTCCATTATTATCCCCTCGCCCAACGGAGTTGGGGAGGGGATATAGCCTCTCGCCTCTCCGTCCATCCGTTCGTTCCACCTCAGGTTAAAGTTTGTGTTAAGGTTCATATCTGAGAAACTACTTGTGGCATATCAATCATCTTTGGTCAGTGGGTGCATCTTTGAGAGTGATGCTGCTTCAATTGATAATTTGGTCACTCTGACCTACATTTTATGCTTCGATGACTCCGGTTAAAGTTTGCATTCATGTTCATATCTGAGAAACTACTTGTGGTATATCAGTCAACTTTGGTCAGTGGATGCCTTGTGGAGAGTGATGCTGCTTCAGATGATAATTTGGTCCCTCTGACCTACATTTCATACTTCAATGACTTGGATTAAAGTTTGTGTTAAGGTTCATTTCTGAGAAACTACATGTTGCTCATCAATCATCTTTGGTCAGTGGATGCGTCTTTGAGAGTGATGCTGCTTCAGATGATAATTGGGTCACTTTGACCTACATTTTATGCTTCAATGACTCCGGTTAAAGTTTGTGTTAAGGTTAATATCTGAGAAACTACATGTGGCACATCAATAATCTTAGGTCAGTGAATGCATCTTGGAGAGTGATGCTGCTTCAGTTGATAATTGGGTCACTCTGACCTACATTTTATGATTCAATGACTCGGGTTAAAGTTTGCGTTAATGTTCATGTCTGTGATACTACATGTGTTCATCAATCATCTTTGTTTAATGGATGTATCTTGGAGAATCTTGCAGCTTCAGATGATAATTGGGTCACTTTGACCTACATTTTACACTTGACTGGCTTGGTTTATGTTTCCATTAATGTTTATATCGGAGATACTACATGTTAGACATCAATGATCTTAATGTTCAGTGGATGTACCTTTTAACTTTTATACATCTTCAGATTATATTATGGTTATTATTTCTTGACAGCGGGCGAGGGTATTAGCTGACGTTTGCGACTGCTTCCACTTCTAGTTATTAATTTGTATCAATTTCCTTTGAATTACACTGGCTTACAATGTCAGTATTGTGGAATTGGCCATGATTATAAATATGTCAAGACATCAGGTTGCTATGCTTTGGTACTACAGTCAAACCTGCATTAAGAGACCACTCAGGGGAGAATGCAAAAGTGGTCTCTTACAGCAGGTGGTCTAAATTACATTTGTGTCACATGTAGCTAAATTGCATCTAAATTATGTAGTTCTTGATAGTCAATTCCAAAAATGTCTTGTGATAGTTCTAAAACAGATAGTGGTACTTCGTCATCCTCATCAAGGATTTCCTCCTCTAAAGCAGCAGATTCAATGTCATTTATTTGTTTAATTACAAAAAAATGGTCGATAAACCCTCAGGGTCATACACTTGTCCTAATATTAATAAACCATGTGATCATGATGTACACAATAAAAATTTTTATAGAGGACAAAGAAATCTATGAAAGTATTGAAATTGTTAATCTACGCAAAAATGCTAAAAAATTTCAAATATTTTTAATACGAGAATATACCTTTAATCAAAATTAAATTAAAACTAATAATTTTACCAAATTTTTCATAACTAAAACTTGACTTCGGGTTTGCAGAACAAAACAACATCAATATTTTCCCTATATTTCGAGCAAGCCCTTGCACTTAATAGTTGAAAGGGTCAAAGTAGTCATTTAGATGTATATTTTGGTGGTCGTTGGTCACATAATTTGCGGGTGGTCATTGAATGCAGCTAGAATATATAGCAAAATTCATAGGGTTCCCCCCTATATAAAATATAAATATAAAAGTTGTTGCTTACAGCTGGTGGTTGTTTGGGCAGGGCTGACTGCTTGTTCGTATGCATCTTGCAATGAATGCATTTTTAGTAAAAAAAAAAAAAAAAATCACATCAATTATATCAATGAACAATATATTAAATATATAAGAATTGAAATTTCAACTATTTAAATTTTGTATAAAGTTCTTACCAGTACATATTATCTTTTTGTGAATTACTGATAGGAGAAATAGTTGCCATTTTGTTTTGGATATGGACTTTATCTCTTTGCAACACAACAAGCTTGCCAAAGCAGGCTAAATTGACCCAAACTGTCAGATAATTAGATATGCTATATTTCATATTTACAAGGTGTTTAACCATAAGACAAACTCATTAAGAAAAAAATCTTTGAAAGAAATAAAATGCTTGGATGTACATTTTATTCATTATGAAAATGTGAAAAAGAGAAAACCTTATAAAGGAAAATAGGAGAATTACACAGTATTTGTATCTTGTTTGTATTTATTTTTTAAGGAGTACAGCGCATGGAAAATCAAACACAAATGAAAGAACAATGCAAGAAAATCTGAGACAAATTATAGTAAAATTTCAATTGTCCTGCCAATTTTTGTCAGAGACATAAAATATTTTCCTCAAGTGTTTTGAGATTATCATGTCTTAAACTATCATAAGTGATACATTTTAAACAGAATTTTGTCTTGCGTGCAACATGTTCCATGAAGGCAAGACAAAGCAACCATAGATTCCGTCGTTGTCTTTTTTGTTGGCTTTTTTTGAACTTCAATAACTTTCTCAATTCATGTTCAATATCGATGAAACTTTGACACAATATTCAGTGGAACTGCATTGTTCAATCCCAATGTTATTTTAAAAAAAATGTTCAAATTTTTCCATATTTTTCCATTTTTTAGTTCGCCTCCACGAAGTTGAGGGGGACTATTGGAGTACCCCTGGCATCCATGTCTGCGTTCCTCGTCCGCGTCTCCGTCCACGTCCGCCTCCGCATTTAGGTATATATCTTAGTAACTATGAAGTGTAGGGTCATCAAACTTTGTGTTCAGATGCATCTTGGGCTAACTCACAGCCTCCAGGAAAATTAGGTCTCTTTGACCTACATTTTCTGCTTGACTGGCTTTAATTTAATATTAGGTCCGAGTTGATATCTCAGTAACTGTACATGGTAGGATCATCTAACCTTGCATGTGCATGCATCTTTGGGGGAAGGTCAGCATCCAGGCAAAATTATGTCACTTTGACCTATATTTTCTGCATGATCGACTTACATTCAAGTTTACGTCCGAGTTCAGATCTAAGTAACTGTACATGGTAGGATCATCTAACCTTGCATGTGCATGCATCTTTGAGGATAGGTCAGCATCCAGGCAAAATTAGGTCTTTTTGACCTATATTTTCTGCATGATTGACTTACATTCAAGTTTGCGTCCGACTTCAGATCTAAGTAACTGTATGGTAGGATCATCTAACCTTGCATGTGCATGCATCTTTTTGGGGGTAGGTCAGCATCCAGGCAAAATTAGGTCACTTTGAACTATATTTTCCGCATGATTGACTTACATTCAAGTTTGCGTCCGACTTAAGATCTAAGTAACTGTACATGGTGGGATCATTTAACCTTGCATGTGCATGCATCTATAGGGGTAGGTCAGCATCCAGACAAAATTAGGTCACTTTGACCTATATTTTCCACATGATTGACTTACATTCAAGTTTATGTCCGAGTTCAGATCTAAGTAACTGTATATGGTAGGATCATCTAACCTTGCATGTGCATGCATCTTTGGGGGGAAGGTCAGCACAGAGTTCGTGAAAAGTCTTTTTGGTCTGCCGGTCATGGGACTGGCAAGTTCAAATTTTCTGTCAGTCCTACAAAAATTTTGCCGGTCCTACAAAATTTGGCTCCTCACCATGCAGGTGGCATATATGGGAATGCCCGGTCTATGATGGGTAGTCAGGGTATAATATGGAAAGGTTGACCAAGAACCAAACTGAATGGAGAAATACTAAGCACCATGCAGTATAAAGACCTTTTCTATGTAATTTTCACTCGCTGGGAGTCATAATGAAACCTATAAATTTCCTGCTCCTACCCTTTTCTCCTCTTTCTTCTAGTGACACTCAAAACTAGTAGCCTTTGTTGTCCCTTCCATCTTTATTTCTTTCTTCTTTGACCAATACTTTTTTTGAATTTACTCAAATTGTACACTTCCTGATAAAACTGATATATTGGACATTGCACTCTACCTAATCAATCATCAAAATTTCATCAATGTTCATATGAAAATATGTCTTTTTGATATTTGCAAAACTTGTGTGAGTGAAAGTGCCACCTAAATTTTTGGATCTTTGTTTTGCCACAAATTTAGGTGGCACTTTCACTCACACAAGTTTCTCGTTATGCCTTATGTAGCCAACTATAGGGAAGATGGTGAGGCCCGTGCTGTGGGTATCGTTGACACTTAAATTGGCAGTTAGAACTAAGTCTTAAATTGTCATTAGTTTTTATTTTTCAAAATTACATTGGCAGGCGTTACCGGAGTAAAAAGGGTACATAACGAACGTAATATCAGTTGTGATTCATAATCGTACGGAGAGAATCCATCCCTCCCACATTGTCATTTGTTCGAGAAACACCCTTCGCGTCCTTTTCCCTTTATGATTAGAATCTTTAGCAATTTTAATTCCGCTGTACGCTCCTTTGAAGCCACCAAACGCTTCCCTAGTGTTGCAACTGGACGCTTTTACAGTTCGGCCGTGTTATTTGAACTGGTTTATCATTTAAAATACGGGAACCAGTATCGAATGATACATCTAAAAACCGACGAGAGAAAAGTAACCTACAACGGTCGTTTTATTTTTGCCGGTCATCAGGACCGTCACAAACAATAAATTTGCCGGACCTAGCCGTTTTTTGGCGGTCAGGACCGACAGGACTGACGATTTTCCCAAACTCTGTCAGCATCCAGGCAAAATTAGGTCACTTTGACCTATATTTTCCGCATGATCGACTTACATTCAAGTTTACGTCCGAGTTCAGATCTAAGTAACTGTACATGGTAGGATCATCTAACCTTGCATGTGCATGCATCTTTGGGGGTAGGTAAGCATCCAGGCAAAATTAGGTCTTTTTGACCTATATTTTCCGCATGATTGACTTACATTCAAGTTTGCGTCCGACTTCAGATCTAAGTAACTGTATGGTAGGATCATCTAACCTTGCATGTGCATGCATCTTTTTGGGGTTAGGTCAGCATCCAGGCAAAATTAGGTCACTTTGACTTATATTTTCCGCATGATTGACTTACATTCAAGTTTGCGTCCGACTTCAGATCTAAGTAACTGTACATGGTGGGATCATTTAACCTTGCATGTGCATGCATCTTTGAGGGTAGGTCAGCATCCAGACAAAATTAGGTCACTTTGATCTATATTTTCCGCATGATCGACTTACATTCAAGTTTACGTCCGAGTTCAGATCTAAGTAACTGTACATGGTAGGATCATCTAACCTTGCATGTGCATGCATCTTTTGGGGTAGGTCAGCATCCAGGCAAAATTAGGTCTTTTTGACCTATATTTTCCGCATGATTGACTTACATTCAAGTTTGCGTCCGACTTCAGATCTAAGTTACTGTATGGTAGGATCATCTAACCTTGCATGTGCATGCATCTTTTTGGGGGTAGGTCAGCATCCAGGCAAAATTAGGTCACTTTGACCTATATTTCCGCATGATTGACTTACATTCAAGTTTGCGTCCGACTTCAGATCTAAGTAACTATACATGGTGGGATCATTTAACCTTGCATGTGCATGCATCTTTGGGGGTAGGTCAGCATCCAGACAAAATTAGGTCACTTTGACCTATATTTTCCGCATGATTGACTTACATTCAAGTTTATGTCCGAGTTCAGATCTAAGTAGCTGTACATGGTAGGATAATCTAACCTAGGATGTGCATGTATCTTTGGGGGTAGGTCAGCATCCAGGCAAAATTAGGTCACTTTGACCTATATTTTCTGCATGGTTGACTTACATTCAAGTTTGCGTCCGACTTCAGATCTAAGTAACTGTACATGGTAGGATCATCTAACCTTGCATGTGCTACATCTTTGGGGGTAGGTCAGCAACCAGGCAAAATTAGGTCACTTTGACCTGTATTTTCTGCATGATTGACTTACATCCAAGTTTATGTCTGACTTCAGATCTAAGTAACTGTACATGGTAGGATCATCTAACCTTGCATGTGCATGCATCTTTGGGGGTAGGTCAGCATCCAGGCAAAATTAGGTCACTTTGACCTATATTTTCCGCATGATTGACTTACATTCAAGTTTATGTCCGAGTTCAGCTCTAAGTAACTGTATATGGTAGGATCATCTAACCTTGCATGTGCATGCATCTTTGGGGGTAGGTCAGCATCCAGGCAAAATTAGGTCACTTTGACCTATATTTTCCACATGATTGACTTACATTCAAGTTTACGTCCGACTTCAGATCTAAGTAACTGTACATCGTAGGATCATCTAACCTTGCATGTGCATGCATCTTTGGGGGTAGGTCAGCATCCAGGCAAAATTAGGTCACTTTTCCGTTTATGTCCGAATTCAGGTCTCGGTTACTGTACATGGTAAGATCATCTAGCCTTTGTATACATGCATAAGGTATGGTAAATGAGCACCCTGGCCAAATAGGGTTTCTGTGTCCATGTGCCATAAGGAGGTGAACTTTGTAATCGTTGATTACCTATGTTTTTATCAAATGTTTTGGTTTGCACCATATCTCAGCACCTACATACCACAGACAGATGATGATTGGTAAGTGGTTACATCTTGTTAAGTAGTTACCAACATTCATACCAGAATTATGTCATCTTGACCTATGTTTTCCGCATCAATGAAAATTGCTAAATTTTCACTTTAAGGTCCATATATCAACAATGTATAAACAAAATTTGGATAGAAGAATTTAATATTAATGTAGAATTGTTGCATATAGTCTATAGATTGGCAGTAAGCTTTCAAAATTTTATTCCGGATCTAAGTTTGATAAATTTCCTGAAGATGTCCAAGACTAACATTTTTTTAATTTTTGCATACAATCAAATATTTTAGCCATCTTTTCATATGAGACATGATTCTGAAAACTAAGAATACAAAAATGTGGTTCCAATTTTGGTAAATTTCCTGAAACTCTCAAAGACAAGCAATTTTTAGGAATTCTTGTCAGCAACCATGTATTTTAGATGCATTTTAGTCAAAACAAAATTTTGATTCCAATTTTGGTAAATTTCCTGAAACTCTTAAAGACTAGCAATTTTTGGGAGTCCTTGTTAGCAACCATGCATTTAGGATGAATTTTAGTCAAAATTAATATTTTCAATGGTTAGATTTCAAAAAGTTTTGGTAAATTTCCTTATACTCTCAAAGACCAGTTATTTTTTAGAATTTTACCTAGCAACCACATCTTAATAAAAGCCAAACTATATTATAACAATGGAGTGAGCAGGCGAGACTGTAGGTTCCGTTGAACCTTAATGAGTTGCTTAACTTGTTTATTTTTACATTTTATTTTACAGGGAATAACAGGTGGATCAAAACAAGCAGCATTCATGGATAATTTAATTGATCTTGTGTGTATAATGGACACAGCAGAAGACCCACAGAACAAAGCTCTAAGAAGTCCAGGAGTAGTCAGGTAGTGCAAGTTTTATGTCTTTAAGGCCGAACTAGAAAATTCTTTGTTTGCTGTTTGTCAACTTTCTTGTTTTTCTGTAGGTTGGTAGGTAGGTACATGTATAATTTTTTTTTCTTTCAAAAAATTATGCATTTATTTGGAATCTCAAGTTATGAAATAAAATTCAAAAATGGCAATAAAATTTTTGGGGTAGGGTGGCAACAGCAAATAAATATAATTTTATTTTATCCCTAAAAATGTTTGTCTATATGTAATTTCTTGACTAAATGTTGAAATATCATGATAATTGAAAATTGTAGTTTTTAGCTTGCCGGGACGAATGTCCGGAGAGCTATTGTCATACCGTCGGCGTCGTCAGCAAAAAACTTTAACCTTGCTTGTGAAATGGAGACCTTAAGAGGTGAGATGTTGATATTAAGTATGTGGCTTCCTTGCAATGACCTTGCCCTCAGGGCAATTTTAAAAAAAACTTTAACCTTGCCTCTAGAAGGCAGGCTTTTAGTGGCAGGGATGACGCTACTATATAATTTAGGGCCGCCCGGCGGCCTCATTCCCCTCTTGGCGGCCCCATTCCCCAAACAAGAAAATTCCCAATCGCGGCAACGATGTCTACAAAATCCGGATTTTTTTCATTTCCGACTCCAGTGAATATTTCGTTCCGATCCGTGTCGGCTTTTGTTAGAACCGGAAATTACTCAAAACATCACAGTAACGTCCAGAAGTAACTAAATAATGCAATTTACGCTATTTAAGACCACCCTAAAGATGAACAAAATGTATGAGATCGCAAATGTCCATAAGGGAACATCTTGAAAGTCAGAACGTGTAAAGTGAATTGAAATCGTGTTGTTATCGTTCATTGTCGTGTCTAAAATTCGATACTTTCATCCATGACTTTTGAAATACGTGGTAACGTGCAAATGCTCTCATTGCCAAAGATACGGTTTGCATTGAAATAAATATTGAATAGTTATGATTTGAAATCAAGAGTTTCTGAAACTGGGACTTTTAACTGGTTGAGAATTTGGAACTGCATTTCATAACGGGGTGCTTTCATTTCTACTAGTTAAAACGAAATGTGGAAATGACTTACTGTATGATTAATGAATGAATGCATAGTCATTTCATGGGATTAGGTATATAAATCATTGGGTATAAAGGGTTTGATTTTGGTGATAAGTTTGAAAAAAAATGTTTAAATGTCTTTTGTGTAATGATACTTTCAATTCTTCAAACTGTAGTTGTGTGTACTTACACATATTCTTGGTTTATACAAATGTGTGTTGCATTATTTGATATATTTTCATTTTTCCCAATTTAAGTTGTCGCGATGCAAAATTCCCAATTTATTGGACGGGGGACCCATTTGAAAAGAGCTAAAATCATCCCTGAGTGGTAGGGTGTTCATATTTGGTATGTGACTTCTTTATGATTAGAGCATTCTAGTGGTACCATATTTATAGACATTTTGACCTTGACCTTTCCCTGAGGGCAATTTTTGAAAAACTTTAACCTTGCCTGTAGAAGGTAGGATTTTAGTGGTAGGGTGTTCGTATTTGGTATGTGACTCCCCTATGATGAGAGCTTTTTAGTGGTACCATATTTGTAGACATTTTGACCTTGACCTTTCCCTGGGGGCAATTTTTGAAAAACTTGAACCTTGCTTATAGAATTTGGTTGTTTAGTGGTAGCGTGTTCATATTAAGTATGTGACTTTCTTGTGATGAAAGCTTTCTAATGGTGCCATATTTGTAGACATTATGACCTTGACCTTGCCCTGAGGGCAATTTAAAAAAAAAATATAACAATGTTTTCTAGAATGTTGAAATTTAGTGGTAAGGTGTTCAATTTCAACATATGACTTCCTTATGATGATAGCTTTCTGATGGCACCATATTTTTAGACATTTTGACCTTGACTTTGTCCTTAGGGCAATTTTATAAAAAAAAAAATTCAACCTTGCCTCTAGAAGTTAGTTGTTTAGTTATAGGGTGTTTATATTTTGTTCATGACTTCCCTATGGTCAGAGCTTTCTGGTAGTACCATAGTTGTAGTTTAAGTATTATACTTATTGGAGTTTAAAGTCGGTTTCACTTTCTTAAGATAATGGAAATCTCATGATTTCAGCTTTATTTTTACACTGATCTTTATCATATTTGGTATGTATATCAAGAATGATCAAACATAACTGAAAATTGTTGAATTCGCAGTTTACGACATGCACAAAAGTCTGCAGTCATGTACATTTTCACAATTTTTTTCTAACAGGTGAAAATTTCTAAGTGTTGGATTGTTCTATTTTAAGGGCAACCAAGTAACTTGATGAATTAGATGACCTGAGTTGACCTACCTAATAATAGCAAGGTGTACTTGTTCCAGGTTAACAATTGTTATCCACAGACTTTTTGTTTGTAAACACCGAATAGAAATTAGCAGAACATTAACAATTTATTTCAAATATTTCTTTTGGGTTTAATGCATGCATATTTCATTGCCATGTTTAAGTATTTTGTTGAATTAAATCATTTATGGGTATGTGTTTTTCTTAAATCAAAAAGGGGTCCAAGCACATGGTAAAAGCCAAAGTGAGACTTGTTTATCATCTGACTTAAAGATATACCTGTCTATACCTATTTCAGAATGGTCCAGTCTAGTCGATAATTGTGCGCGGAAAATATCATCCATTTAAAAGCATGGAGCATCTTTAAAAAGTGTTTTTTTCTTTCAACATGTATTGGAAATCATCAAATTAAAAGTGGTTTCAGAAGTGTACAATATTTTTACACAACCATGCAAAATCCGGTGCCGAAATATGCAATATTAAAGTCAGTAGAAGAGAATTTCCATTATCTAAAGGAAGTGAAACAGACTTTANGGTAGTGCAAGTTTTATGTCTTTAAGGCCGAACTAGAAAATTCTTTGTTTGCTGTTTGTCAACTTTCTTGTTTTTCTGTAGGTTGGTAGGTAGGTACATGTATAATTTTTTTTTCTTTCAAAAAATTATGCATTTATTTGGAATCTCAAGTTATGAAATAAAATTCAAAAATGGCAATAAAATTTTTGGGGTAGGGTGGCAACAGCAAACAAATATAATTTTATTTTATCCCTAAAAATGTTTGTCTATATGTAATTTCTTGACTAAATGTTAAAATATCATGATAATTGAGAATTGTAGTTTTTAGCTCGCCGGGACGAATGTCCGGAGAGCTATTGTCATACAGTCGGCGTCGTCAGCAAAAAACTTTTAACCTTGCTTGTGAAATGGAGACCTTAAGAGCTGGGATGTTGATATTAAGTATGTGGCTTCCTTGCAATGAGAGCTTTGTTTTGGTACCATATTTGTATACATTTTGACCTTGACCTTGCCCTCAGGGCAATTTTTAAAAAACTTTAACCTTGCCTCTAGAAGGCAGGCTTTTAACGGTAGGGTGTTCATATTTGGTATGTGACTTCTTTATGATTAGAGCATTCTAGTGGTACCATATTTGTAGACATTTTGACCTTGACCTTTCCCTGAGGGCAATTTTTGAAAAACTTTAACCTTGCCTGTAGAAGGTAGGATTTTAGTGGTAGGGTGTTCGTATTTGGTATGTGACTCCCTTATGATGAGAGCTTTTTAGTGGTACCATATTTGTAGACATTTTGACCTTGACCTTTCCCTGGGGGCAATTTTTGAAAAACTTTAACCTTGCTTATAGAATTTGGTTGTTTAGTGGTAGCGTGTTCATATTAAGTATGTGACTTTCTTGTGATGAAAGCTTTCTAATGGTGCCATATTTGTAAATTTTATGACCTTGACCTTGCCCTGAGGGCAATTTAAAAAAAAATATAACAATGTTTCTAGAATGTTGAAATTTAGTGGTAAGGTGTTCAATTTCAACATATGACTTCCTTATGATGATAGCTTTCTGATGGCACCATATTTTTAGACATTTTGACCTTGACTTTGTCCTTAGGGCAATTTTATATAAAAAAAATTCAACCTTGCCTCTAGAAGTTAGTTGTTTAGTTATAGGGTGTTTATATTTTGTTCATGACTTCCCTATGGTGAGAGCTTTCTGGTAGTACCATAGTTGTAGACATTTTGACCTTGACATTGCACTGGGGCAGTTTTTAAAAAAAAAATTGAACCCTGTTTATAGAAGTTAGTCTTTTAAATAGTGATAGAGAGTTCCTGTTTGACATGTGGCTTTCTTATATCGCATTTAAATTATTTATCACGAAAATGTATAACCTTCAAATTAATTGTGCATTGCATTTACTGTAATCCCCGGCCAGCTATGTTGTCTTCTGACAACTCTTGTTTAAGCAGGGACGTTCCTATATATTCTTATTTAAGACCTAATGATAATGAGAGGGTAAATTAAACAAATATAGAAGTACATCTCATTGTTTAATGAAAGCAACTTTTCTGATAGGGCAGAAAGCTGAAAAAAAAATTTTTTCAAGTATTATACTTATTGGAGTTTAAAGTCGGTTTCACTTCCTAAAGATAATGGAAATCTCATGATTTCAGCTTTATTTTTACACTGATCTTTATCATATTTGGTATGTATATCAAGAATGATCAAACTTAACTGAAAATCGTTGAATTCGCCATATACGACATGCACAAAAGTCTGCAGTCATGTGCATTTTCACAATTTTTTTCTAACAGGTGAAAATTTCTAAGTGTTGGATTGTTCTATTTTAAGGGCAACCAAGTAACTTGATGAATTAGATGACCTGAGTTGACCTACCTAATGATAGCAAGGTGTACTCGTTCGGGGTTAACAATTGTTATCCACAGACTTTTTGTTTGTAAACACCGAATAGAAATTAGCAGAACATTAACATTTCTTTTGGGTTTAATGCATGCATATTTCATTGCCATGTTTAAGTATTTTGTTGAATTAAATCATTTATGGGTATGTTTTTTTCTTAAATCAAAAGGGGATCCAAGCACATGGTAAAAGCCGAAGTGAGACTTGTTTATCATCTGACTTGAAGATATACCTGCCTATACCTATTTCAGAATGGTCCAGTCTAGTCGATAATTGTGCGCGGAAAATATCATCCATTTAAAAGCATGGAGCATCTTTAAAAAATGTTTTTTTCTTTCAACATGTATTGGAAATCATCAAATTAAAAGTGGTTACAGAAGTGTATAATATTTTTACACAACCATGCAAAATCCGGATCCGAAATATCAGTAGAAGAGAATTTCCATTATCTAAAGGAAGTGAAACAGACATTAATAGGAGTCATACAATAATAACATTTATGTCGTAAACAATTTAATGAACCGATCAACAATATTAATATCTATAGAATTTTTCATTTCATAATGACTTGACAAAGGTTTTGCTGTTTGATGATGAAAACGTTATAGATCATAACTATTTGTAGATAAGCTGAGGGATGATATATCTTTTCAGTTTGTATTACCACTTTTGGCAGACTTTAATTTCTGCCTTTATTTGTTAAAGAGATTCTACATATCACTTTATTTGTGAAGAAATTAGAAAAAAGGGAGTAACATTTATTTTTTTTCAGTGATGAGATGAGTTTAGATGAACAGTTCACGAGTGATTGTAATTACATTGATGCCATGATGAATCAAGAGAAAGTAGGAGCTATATTTTTATCTAGACTAACATTGTTACCTCCAGATTTACAGAGACAAGTAGAGGCAGCTTGGTCAGATCAAGGACATACACGAGACAAGTAAGGCTTGTTATAGTTGTTTATGTTTTGTAAAAGATATTTAAAATAAAAGATTTAAAAAAAACATGTAACAAAGCAAGACATCACTTTGAGCATCAAGTAGTTCCTTGGTTAACAAAAAAAATAACTCGACGTCAAATAAATAAAACTGTTTTTTATGTTTAGTTTTTTATACCCCGCCACACGTAGTGGCGAGGTATTATGTGATACCCCAAGTCGTGTGTCCGTCTGTCTGTCTGTCTGTCTGTCCCCCGAAGGTTTCCGACTGATAACTTGTGAACGAAATTACATAAGGTCTTCAAACTTGGTATGATACTTCTTTACCACAAAACCCAGGCCAAGTTCGATTTCGGGTTCAGAGGTCCAAGGGGTTCTGGAGTTATGCCCCTTGAAACTTTGAAATTTTGCAAATTTTAGGGTTTCCGACTGATAACTTATGAATGAAATGATATATTGTCTTCAAACTTGGTATGTAACTTGTATACCACAAAACTCAGGCCAAGTTCGATTTCGGGTTCAGAGGTCCAAGGGGTTCTGGAGTTATGCCCCCTGAAACTTCGAAATTTTGCGAAATTTAGGGTTTCCGACTGATAACTTGTGAATCAAATAACATACTTTCTTCTAATTTGGTATGTAACTTGTTAACCATAAAACACAGGCCAAGTATAATTATGGGTTCAGAGGTACACAGGGATCTGGAGCTATGCCCCTTGAAACTTTGAAATTTTGCAAATTTTAGGGTTTGTAACTGATAACTTGTGAATGAAATAACATTCTTTCTTCTAATTTGGTGTGTAACTTGTTTACCATAAAACACAGGCCAAGTATAATTTTGGGTTCAGAGGTACAAAGGGATCTGGAGTTATGCCTTTTTAAACTTTGAAATTCTGTGGAACGTGGCGGGGTATCATGTAATGCACCATTACTATTTTTAGAATGTTAGATAAACATATCATAAACAGATGTGATGGTACAAGATTATTGTTTCAGGTCTCGTCGGTTCAATGATTCACATCACTACTCTTCGCTGATGTGACTCTTAGTCATACAGCTCATTCAACCGACTCTGCCTGATACAAGATGTTGTATCATCACACTATGTATATAATCTATATGTATTCATATACATGTATTTTTGAAATTAGTGACAATGAAATTAAAGATGGAGATAAATGGACCTATGGTCTATACTTGTAACTTTGTAAGAACTTGAACATTTAAAAAATATAAATTTATCTAAATTGGGTCTGTCCTAACTGTGTTCATCCATTGTCACACTTGGACAATTGGAACCAAACTAAAGAACTAAAGACACAATGGTCCTCCAATAAAGGTATCTAGCAGGTATGCATCTCATGTTAGATGACAACCCAGTGAAATGTACCATTTGGAACACACATTCAAAAAAAATTCTCTATAACTATAAGCACAGTTTGGAGAAAATTTCACAATTTTCCCCTGATAGTCCCCTTAATAAAGATATAATAATAGGTCAATGCCTCATCCAGTATGAGTGACAATCAAAAACAAGAAAAAATATCATCTCTAAAACTATATGCACTACTAGATTTTAACATAGTCCTATTTGTTGTTTAATTTTCCTCTTTAAAAAAAGATATTCAGCAGGTCTACACCTCATCAATAGTTTGATTTTCCTCTTTAAAAAAAGATATTCAGCAGGTCTACACCTCATCAATAGTTTGATTTTCCTCTTTAAAAAACGATATTCAGCAGGTCTACACCTCATCAATAGTTTGATTTTCCTCTTTAAAAAAAGATATTCAGCAGGTCTACACCTCATCAACTAGCAGGAAACATTGTTAAAAATATGACCATATAGAAAAAAAACTTCTTCTCTGTAAAGCCAGTTTGAACCTTGCTTAAAAGTCTCAATTGTCCTTAAATAGTTCCCTTGAAGTAAGGTTTAATGTATGGTGTCCTGCAGGTCTGCAACTTATCAATATTCAGCAGGTCTACACCTCATCAACTAGCAGGAAACATTGTTAAAAATATGACCATATAGAAAAAAAAACTTCTTCTCTGTAAAGCCAGTTTGAACCTTGCTTAAAAGTCTCAATTGTCCTTAAATAGTTCCCTTGAAGTAAGGTTTAATGTATGGTGTCCTGCAGGTCTGCAACTTATCAAAGATAGCCACTGCAGGGAACATAGTTTAACTAAATAAAAACACATTCAAAGGTCTCCTCTTAAATTATGAGGATGAATAAAACCAAACTTAAGACATAATGGTCTTTTACAAAAGGTTTTGGACAGGTTCACATATAATACAAAATGGTTCTCAGTAGGAACATAATTTTCCTCTGGAAAAGGCATTTTTAAGGTCTTCTAGTCTGAAAATACTAAACCTTTGTCACAATGATAATGAGAAGGCCCTCTTCAAAAAAGGTGTCCACATCTCAACTGAGATGACTGCCAGCAAGGAATATGATTTACTCTTCGTCAAAATTGTAAATTCTTCTCCTCTGAAACAGCTAAGCAAATTACATACAAGATTAGATGCAGTGGTCCTTAGATGGTCTATTTAAAAAAAAAGTGTTTGGCAGGTCTACCTGCAGTTTAACATTCTGCCCTACACCAAAGAGGTTTATCAATATACTGGTAGTTAAAATGAGACCAATTAACATAAAGGTTTAATAGTATGTCTGTGTCATCCATGATCCAAGGGAGCATATATACTGTCTTCAAACTTCAGCCGTTGACTTTAAACTTCGGGCAAACTTTGATTATGGGTTCAGAGGTGAGATTGGTTTTGGAGTCATTACTTAAATTACAAACCATTAATTGTTCTGTTTTTAGTCCTCCAAAAGTCAATGTACAGAGTTTGATAGATTCTGCAGAAAATCTTGCAAAAGACATTCAGAGACAAAAAGAGATTTTAGAAGAACTACAAACCAAAGTAAGTTTTTGGTATCAGAGGTTCCTATGAGAATGAATTTATCACTTTTTTCATACATGTATAACCATTGTATATTTTTAATTGCTAAAATCAAAACAAGATGTGCTTGTGAAACACTACATATACTTGTCAATTATATGGGAAAACTGTCAATTTTACCCATTTTTGACCTCTGTGACCTTGACCTTTGATCAGACCTAATTTTTATGGGCATATTCATGTTCCTCTTGACTAGGCCTATACAGCTGCAAGTATTAAAAGTCTATCTTACATAGTATAAAAGTTAATTAAAGTCCCAATTTAACCCCTTTATTCTGAAATGGGTGGAGCCACTTTGGGCCTCTTGTTTATTGAAAATGGTTTTAATTGTTCAATGTATTTATTTATATTTGCTATAAAAAAAACCTACAGAAAAATACTGCATCAAGATCTGACAAAAAAGAAAATATGTCAATGGGACACGGATGCCTCCACCATACAATGCCACATAGATATATTGGCAAACAGGAAGTAGATGAGTGAGGGACTTGAAAGGGGAGACACGCTACAACTCATTACACCAAAGCTTCAGACCAAATATCAAATCATTCCTGCATACACAAGCTGAGAAATCCTTTAAGAAAATTTAAATGAGCTCGTCATCTAACGTGGGGGCATTAATATCATTCTTTGCATTTGGCTCCCTTTGGGCTTCTTGTTTCTTGAAAATGGTACATGCTACCTCAAATTTGTTGGCATACTCCAGTTGCACAATTTTATTAACAATAAAATCAAGCAAACCCCATCTAAATACAACAAATAATAAGGATTCTACTGTCGAAATATGGGAAAACAGCCAATTTAACCCATTTTTAACCTCTTTGACCTTGACCTTTGACCTGACAGAATTTTTTTTGCATATTTACATGTATGTTCCTCTTGACTAGACCTATACACTTGCTAAGTAAGAAAAGTCTATCTTAAATAGTTCAATAGTTATAGCCAAGGTTAAAGTTTCGGATGCACAGACAGACACACAGACACAAAAACAGACATGACAAAAACAATGTGCTCATACCTGAATGATTATATCAATGCCTTGAAAGAGGTGTATACCATTCTTATGTGATTGTACAACCATTCCTAGTGCTTATTTCTCATAAATAGTGTTATTTATCATATATTTAGTTATAAATACAAGAATCCTACATGTGTAATACAGACGTCATGTTTTGTCCTGTATCTTCACCCCGTGATGATATCGATATCAGTCATGGCTGCTACCCTTTATTACACACCTAAAAAATCTGTATCAAAGGTCACGTGTTATTTTAATTAGAAAACTACTAAGACCTTTGTTCTTTTTCAAATATATGATAAACAGTATATGACATGGGTAAATCCGTAATACATGCTGTATCAACCCTCGACTAATATCATCCCTCAGGCAAGCCTTCGGGATGATATTGACGTCTCGGGTTGATACAGCATGTAATACAGATTTACCCATGTAATATTCTATATTTATTGTCCTCCAATATACACATTGAATTATATGAAACACCCATTTCCCCCTCCCAAGGCACCCATTCAGTACTACTACATTTACTTTCCTTTTGATTAAAATTACAACACATAGTGGATATACTCTACCTTTCATTTGCATCTTTGCACCTGTTATTTTCAAATTTTGAAAAGCAAAAATTTTACAAATTTTAAAGTTTCAATGGCCCAAAATAGACCATTTGCTAATTAGCAACTTCTTCATAACTGAAAGTCAGATTTAAACCAAATTTTCCTAGAAATCTTGTTTACATGAGCAAGTGGTGTACCTTATACCTTATACATTTGTACTGGATTTTTTTTATTTACTGATTTTATAAGTTAATAGGGTAGGGGCAGTATGTTTTGATAAATGCTGAACTCTATTAACTCAATGGCTGATACTGATTAAGGTAGTTGGGGTGTCTTGGTTTCTGACATAGAATATTTTTAAATATTTGTACAATGAAACTTTGAGCAATATGCTATAAAAATACGCAAAAAAACATTTTGGATCATGGATATGTCCAAAAAAGATATAGCGTTCTAAAGATTGGCCAAATTTTGCTTTTTGCACTATATTACAATATAATTATATGGGGAATAGCCCAATAGATTAAAAATATGTAAAGCTTCATTTAACTAATACAATGTATTATTTTACAGTTTGATTATGAGGAGGAAGATGTCTCCGAGAAAGACAGAGTCAGCAGGACTTTACAGCTAGTTTTGACAGAACTCTCACAATTAGTCACTAATTTCTCATACTGTTATGAAAATGAAATGTGCCTTTGGTGTAACAAGTCACCACCGATTCTGTCAGACTTAGGAACAGCATTTAAACGAGTACACAATTTACTCCAGCAATTTGTTAGTGTAAGTGTTTTTACTGCTCATATTTAAGTGTATTGTCTGTGAATATACTATACATATTCTAGAAGTTTATGATTCTGTTATATTTTAAGAAGCACTTTTATCTTCATAGTATTCTGAGAAAGAAAGTTAGTGTCGAGCACTCCTTCACCCATCTTTCTACATTGTGTTTTGTCTTATTAGCTCACCTGACCCAAAGGGTCAGGGTGAGCTATTGCCATCACTTGGCGTCCGTCGTCCGTCCATTAACATTTCACATTTTCATCTTCTCCTCTGAAACCACTGAAGCAAATTCAACCAAACTTTACAGGAATGATGTATGGAAGATCCTTTACAAAGATTGCTCATTTCGTTCCGATCCGATAATAAAACATGGCCGACAGCGCAGAACTTAGGTTTAACATTGGACCCATGGGAAAATACACATTTTCATCTTTTCCTCGGAAACCAGTGAAGCAAATTCAACCAAACTTTACAGGAATGATGTACTAAAGGTCCTCAATGAAGATTGCTCATTTCGTTTGGATCCGATAAAAAATATGGCCGCCAGCATGGAACATAGTTTAACATTGGACCCTATGGGAAAATCACATTTTCGTCTTCTCCTCTGAAACCACTGAAGCAAATTCAAACAAACTTTACAGGAATGATGTATGGAAGGTACTCAATGAAGACTGCTCGTTTCTGTTGGATCAATAAAAAACATGGCCGCCAGAACGGAACATAGTTTAACATTGGACCCTATGGGAAAATTTTCATTTTCATGATCTACTCTGAAACCATTAAAGCAAATTTAACTGAACTGTATTGGAGTTATGAATGGAATTATATTAACAAAGAATACTTATTTCAATTGAATCTAACAAAAACATGGATGTGAGTAGAGAACATAGCTTAACATTAGACCCTATAGGAAAAACATATTTGGTCGTCAGCATAGGCACAGCTTAAAAGCATCTTTGTCAGGTGAGCGATACAGGCTCAGTATCTGAGCCTCTAGTTCTTTCTTTCTCAAGATTGTAGTCTTGGAGTTAGTAGTCCACCTGTATTGGGTTTTATTTGTATGTTTATTATACTATTCCCCACTTGCGCTTTGTTTGTTTCCCAATATTTACCTCCCTTTAGAGGAGGTGTTTCTTTGGGACATCAGTAGACATGGTAGACTTCCATTTCAAATTGAACGATAAAGTTAGAGGTGTCCGAAGTAAATGGAATTTTCCATATTGGATCACAATATAACATGTTGTGATACTATAAATCCATTAAAAAAAAGGTATTATTGATCGGGAAAAATACACAACTTGATGTATTTCTTTTAGGTGTTAAGGATTCCAATATGTTACTGTGATCACTCGATCTTCTTCGATAAGCCTTAGAAGGTAAACTACAAGTGTTTCAAACTAACATCTCCTAAAAAGGGACACAACTCTGTTGAAACATACAAAATATGTCCTACATCCCGGATTTTGCAAAGAGGGAATAGGAATACAGGATAGAGAAAGGGAAGGTTTTGGTCCATAAACCGGTTTTATCCTACCACTAGCTCCTGCTAGTGCCAGTACCAAGTCTGGCTATCCCTAGTTAATATCGTTGTCTGTGTTTGTCTTTTGTGATTTTATTGTTTTTGTTGTGCAGTTCCCTGGTAGATTGTGTCATTGTAATATTCTTCCATTCCAAGTGGTCTCTGTTATCTTTTCTACTTTAATTAGATAAGTTTTATAAATTATGTGAGTGACATCAGTAAGATTTTGAACATTCGACATCTTCAATCAGGTGAGAAAAAGGTGTGTACACTGTACAATATGTTTTATAGTAATCTGCCTTTGTGTAAAGGTGGCCTTTAATCTATTTATTGTTTCATCTTAAATTATCATCCAGTATTTCCATATACCAGAAATTATGGTTTACTGATTTCCAATAGTCTGGCCATCGGCCCTCTGTTCATCTGTTTTATATGTGGGTCCTAACTTGACAAAGTTGTCGATCAGTTCACTTTAAACTTCATTGATAGAGCTATTTGATATGATGTCCTCATGGTCTGTTAAAACTCTGTTTATTTATTATCCCCTTGCCCAGTGGAGTTTGGGAGGGGATATAGCATCTTATCCGTCCATCCGAGTGTCCATTGGTTTGTCCCACCTTTAGTATAAAGTTTGCATTCAGGTTCAAATCTGAGAAACTACATGTGACACATCAATTATCTTTGGTCAGTGGATGTGTCTTGGAGAGTGATGCTAATGATAATAATTGGGTCACTCTGACCTACATTTTATGCTTCAATGAATCAGGCTAAAGGTAGCATTAAGATTCATATCTCTGATACTACATGTATCACATCAGTCATTTTAGGTCAGTAGATGGGTCTTGGAGAATGATACTGCTTCTAATGACCTACTTTTATGCTTTAATGACTCAGGTTATAGTTTGCTTTAGATTTTTACTTTGCTTTAAGAATCATATCCTAGATACTACATGTGGCACATCAATCATCTTTGGTCAGTGGATGTGTTTTGGATAGTGATATTTCTTCAGATGATAATTGGGTCATTCTGACCTATATTTTATGCTTCAATGACTCCAGTTAAAGTTTGCATTAAGATTCATATTTGAGATACTACATATGTGGTACATCAGTCATCTTTGGTCAGTGGGTATATCTTGCAGAGTCTTTTTTGCTTCAGGGGATAATTGGTCAAATGGTCAAGTTTATTCATATTATGTCTTTTTTTCAGTTACTGAAAGGTTTTCAGTCCATGAGACATTCATATTTAAATTTAAGTTGTGAAGCATCAGCCAAGTTAAGGAAGTGTGGAATGAAATCAAAAACAGATGCAAGTCTTGGTAAGTTATGTATCTTGATAACAAATTCATATCTACAATGTTTTTTTGTCAAAGCATTGTTTATTATTATCATACCCCTCTGGTATGAAGACTTTTTATCCATTTGGAACATCTTACATTTTCTTAAGTAACTATTTATTTCACCAAATTGAACATTTGTCACTACCTTTTTATACGACCGCAAAAAAATTTTTGAGGTCGTATATTGGTATGATACTGGCGGCGTCGGCAGCGTCTGTAGACTCTTTGTTTCCGTGCAATAACTTCAGTTCTGGTTGATCAATTCTTATGAAATTTTAACACAATGTTCCTTGTCATAAAAGGAAGGTTGGGATTGGTTTTGGGTATTGTGGGCCTGCCTGATTTTTAAAAAGGGCCAAAAAGGGCAAAATTAGTTGTTTTCATATATTGGGCTGTAGAATATTTATTATTTATCAGATTTTGATGGAGTTTCTTTCAGTGTGCTCCTGAGGAAATTTCCAATTGGAAGTATGCAACAGATTTCATGTCACATGTACCGTTTATGAGATAAATGGGTCCCAAAAGGGGGAAATCTCAAAAAGCTATTTTTATAAAATTTTTTGTCCGATTTTGATGCAGTTTTTTATGCCCCCGGTTGTAGGCGATGGTGCATTATGTTTTACCCTTGTCTGTATGTCCGTCCATTCGTCCATACATACGTCCAAAATTTTTGTCAAAGATTTCTCATCTTGTGTATGCAAGAATGATTTGATATTTTGTATGATGAGTTGTACCGTGTCACCCCTTTTCAAGGCCTTCATTCGTCTACTTCCTGTTTGCCACTAAATCTGTATGGTGGGGGCATCCGTGTCCAATGGACACATTTTCTTTTATTTCATTAGATTCCTTATGAAAAATTAATATAGTGCTCAACTATTATATTTTTGGTGACTTGTTTACTTTCCCAGCTATGAGGGGCCGAAAGGGGCCAAAATTGCAAATTTGCTGATTACCTAAAATTTTTATTTTTCATCGGATTTCGATGGGTTTTTTTTCTTTGAATTCCTCTTGATATAAGCATTTCAGAAGTATGCCATTGGATTTGGCATAGCTCTTACCGTTTCCGAGCTACAAGGGGTCAAAGGGGCCAATATTGCAAATTTTCTAAATATGTAAAATCTGTATTTTTCATCGGATTTCAATGGGATTTTTTTCTTTGGATTCCTCTTGATATAAGCTTTCAGTGTATGTCAATTAGATATGCTGTAGCTCCTATGGTTTCTGAGCTATAAGGGGTCAAAGGGGCTGAAATTGCAATTTTCAAAATATGTAAAATCTTTTATTTTTTTTGTTGGATTTTAATGGGTTCATTTCTTCGGATTCCTCTTATCGTATAGTTAAAGTAGTATGTTGACCGTTGACCAATTTGACATACCTCTTACCATTTCCTATCTATATAAGGAATCATAAGAGCTAATTTTTATTTTCCTTAGTTTGTGTGCAGCTAATTACTGGGTCAAGCTCTTTATTGTGTCCATTTAATAACTGTATCAAGCTCTTTATTGTGTCTTCATTCATTTTGAATTACACTTGTTCAAATTTAAGTGTTTGACCTGCTTCGCTCGGCGTTGCCCTTTATTAAAGTTAAAAAAAATTTTGTGAAGCCTTCTTCACATTAACCTTTTGTTTTGTAATGCATGCTAACAAAAGTTGTTTATGCATCCTTGTCTATCAATATGTCATTTTCGAGATATAGACCTACCGCTGGACAACATACATATCTTAGCACTTTTGTCATGTGATAATAGTGACGTTGCTGTGCCTCACTTCTTCCACTTTGTACTTGCTATAAATAACAATATCTTATTGGACAAGTTCCACTTATGTAATGTTGTTAAAAGTCGTATTTTTTTTCATTCTATTTTATTATGAAGCTTGATGTTAAGAACCACAGTAACATAATTGCACTGTCTACAGGATAACACAAGATTTTAATGTTTGGAAGTGAACTTCAATTTCGTCGCATTTGCGTCATTTGAACTGGAAAATTTTTCTTTAAAAATGTGCAAATAAAAATCATGTAATTCAGAAAAAATACTCATCTTCACGGGGAAAGTAAAATTCCCTTATGTTACAAATTATGTAGCCTTTCTGAGACACATTGTGTGTGTATTTGAAATGCAATAAACTGGAAATGTGTGTGAACCTGAAAACACCAGGAATGTCATATAAGATGTTTCGTTATTCCGGGAATGAAAGGATCTTGAAAAAGATGTATTGGTCCTGAAGTCGAATAAAGATTTACCCTTGTCTATCACTTGGTCCTTTGGTCAAGTTTTGCATTTAGGCCCATCAGGCAATGATTAATATATGTGAAATTTGATTAGTACCTTGTAATTTACCAACAAGTAAGTTACCATAGGAAAAAGAAGGGAAACGGGGAATTTGTCAAAGAGACAACGACCCAAAGGGGAGTAATAACAACTCAAAGACACCACAAGATCTTCAATGAAAGGTGAGTAAACCCCACACCGAACGGAGTTCGCCCTAAATAAAGGGTAAACAAGTTCAGCGAAATAAACATCATCCTAGACTCCCATAGACATAAAGTGAACTAACTAGAAAACAGACAAGACACACAATGGCTTAATAAATTTCCTGACTTAGGACAGG
>MJUU01008307.1:32292-43926 GCA_002080025.1 Modiolus philippinarum
GTTAAATAAGGGATGTGAAATGCCAGCCTTGATTAGATGTTTACAGGTTGCATTGTATTTATGAACTAAGTCTTTATATCGATGATAAAATTTAGTAAAGGTTTTAACTAGTTTATGATAACGAAAACCTTGATGTAATAGTTTAACCTACATTGTAAACACTTAAGTTTTGCATTAAGGCTCAATCTCTTCAACAATACATTGTATCACATACCATAAAAGCTGTGTATTATCTGCATTTCCATGTGTTATCTGCATTTGTGTATAATCTGCAGGGACCTTAACCATCAAAGTCTACGTGGAGATCGGTCTGATCGTAGTTAATTTTGTAACTGTAAATAGGTATTTTCGTAGGTTATCATAATATCAACAGCAAAAGTCTTTATTTACTATATCTGAAGCCTTCTCTTAAAGTATTCAATGATAAAAAGCCTCAAACACGACGAAATTTGAAGAAAAATAACATCGTTTCCTCAATCAGGAAGTACTAGTGCAATGGAAATATCGGAACTAGTTTGGTGCGGACCATCATATCTGTGTTTATTTTACATTTAATTTGATATTTCAAAGTCTTCCATTTCCTATAAACTGTTGAGGAATGAAATAATAGGCCACTAAATCTATATTTTTGCATCTTTAGCACATAAGATATTGTCAGAGGCAATATGATATAAATAGCTCATTGTCACCAACTGATCAAGTGGTTTATTGACAATAATGGCGGATAATAAAAATATTCATGTTTCTCACATCAAAATACAAACTTTTTGGAGGAAAGACCCATTCTTTGTGTAACTGCAAGGCACTTTGCAATTCAAAACAACATATATAATTTTTTATATAATGTTTGTGTTGAACAGGGACTAACAATCAATCTTCAGGAAACTTGGCTAAATCCTGAAGTTGTATAGGGGTGTATAATGCATACCCCAATCCCCTAAATCTTTTTAGGGTAAAAATGTGCGGATAATACATGCCTTTTTAGCTCACCATGGCGTAAAAGGCCATGTGAGCTATTGCCATCACTTGGCGTCCGTCGGCGTCCGTCCGTTGTCCATCCCTCTGTCGTAAACTTTTTCAAAAATCTTCTCCTCTGAAACTGCTGGGCCAATTTTAATCAAACTTGACCTGAGTCATCACCAGGGTATGTATATTCAAAATTGTGTTCTATTAGTCCGAGGACCAAACAACATGGATGCCATTACTAAAAATAGCACATGGGGGTAAATTGCTGTTTTTGGCAAATAATTCAAAAACCATTACAGATATCAAAATCTGACAGGAGTAAAAGTGATCAGCATGACAAAATCTACCTGCTCTGCAATTTTGAAGAAAATCTGAAAATCCGTCTTAAGAGTTATTTCATTTTTTCCGTGAAAATTTCAAAATTTTGATATTTTTTATTTTTTATCACAAAAACTATAACAGATAGAGGTCAACTTTAAATTGCAAAAATATTCAGCATATCAAGATCTACCAACCTTAAAATTTTGAAGAAAATCTGACTACCGATATTGGAGTTTTTGCCCTTTATTGGTCAAATTTAAGAAATTTTATACTTTTTGTCATCAATTTAAAAAAATCTTCTCCTCTTAAGCCACTGGGCCAATTGTTACCAAACTTGACATGAATCATCAACAGGGTAAACAGTTTCAAAATTGTGTTTGATTAGTCCAAAAACCAAGCAACATGGCTGCTGTTACTAAAAATAGAACAAAGGGGTAAATTGCATTTTTTTGCAAATAACTTGAAAACCGTTACAGATATCAAAATTCTGATAGTGAGTGAAAATAATCAGCATGTCAAAATCTATCCAGCCTGCAATTTTAAGGAAAATCCAAAAACTAGTGTTGGAGTTATTGCCCTTTTTCCGTAAAATTTTCTAAATTTTAATATACATGTATTTTATTTTTTATTTCAAAAAGTGTAACAGATAGAGGTCAAGTGTAAATTGCAAAAAGGTTCAGCATATCAAGATCTACCAACCATGAAATTTTGAACAAAATCCAAAAATCTTTGCAGGAGTTGTTGCCCTTTTTCATGGAATTTTCAAATTTTCATATTTTGTCATCTTTTATTACCATAACTTGAGAAGATGAATGTTAAGTGTAAATTGATAAAATGTGTCATGCTGTGGCAACTTCAAAACTGGTGTATAAAATTGTTCGTTGACTGCCATTTTCAAAATGGCCGCCAAAAAAGGCGGGAAAATTCAACATTGTCCGATTTCAATGAAATTTGATTTCCAAGTGCATATTGATGTTGTGAATTCAAAATTGATGTTAAGGATTTTTGGCTGACTTCCATTTTAAAATGGCCGCCAAAAAAGGCGGGAAAATTCAACATTGTCTGATTTCAATGAAATTTGGTGTCCAAGATGATATTGATGTTGCGACTTCAAAAGTCGTGTTGAATTGTTTGTTGACTGCCATTTTCAAAATGGCCACCAAAAATTCGGGAAAATTCAACATTTTCCTATTTCAGTGAAATTTGGTTTCCAAATAAATATTTTTATGTGGTAACTTATAAATATGGTTTTAAAAATTGTTGTTGACAGCCATTTACAAAATTATGTCTCAACTTCGAAACTGGTGTTGAAAGTGGTTATAAGCAAGGACATTTTTGTCAAAAAAGCACAACAAAGAAATATAGTAAAACAAGATCAGACCTTAAATACAGTCCAAGATATTGGTGGTGTTTGAGCTAACAAAGTTTGATAGACTTAAGTTCAAATGTATAACTTAAAATGTTAGCTTCATTGTGGCAACTGAAAGCCAGGTGAGCGATACAGGCTCCTGGGAGCCTCTAGTTATGGTATTCAATAAGGTCTTGCAACCTAGCTTTATGTGTCCTACAGTAATCCCTGTTTATCCATCAACACTTCTTTACTTCTTTAGCCGTGATAACTTGAGCTTCCTGATAACAATACATTTTAGACTTAGGAGGAGGGAAGAAGGCTTTATGATTATGAAAATTTTCTCATTTGTCATGTTTGTCAGAAAATTTTATGTGTGTATGTTAATTATATAATAGCTATTACCTTCTTTGTGATATGTAACTTGACTTTCCTATGAACAAAAAGGAAGATGCCATTTACTATAAAAGCCCTTTTGCATGGCACTTCCAAAACTTTTTCACTGTTCTTTTTCAATTTTCACTTCCATCAGCTTTTTTTGGGGTCTTAAGATTTCTTGGCGTGCAGTTGTTTTGCTGAAAAATGGTATGATAATCAATCAAATGGAAATGATACGTTGTAAAGCGTAAGCCATTTTCAGGTTCTATTAGCTACTGATTCCTGTTTGTTGAGACTTTGATTTCTAACTTTAACTAAATTCTTGTCTTGCATCAGTGGAAATGATTTGATAAAAATGGTTTGAAGCTTAGAGATGTTGATTTGTATGTAAAAGATTTTCCATTCTATAGAGCAGCTGATATTTTGATGCTTAACAATAATTCAGATTTCCATCTAAGATTTCTTGGCTTGCATCTGTGGGAATGATTGCAGGATAGGTAGATCTCAATACTATATTTAAACTTAATATATGTCTTTTATCATTCAAAAAGTAACTGTTTTTAGTAACATGTTAATATTGTTTGATCTCTGAACTAAATCAAATACAATTTTTAAACTGGATATCGTGGTTGTCATTGAGGCTAATTTTGGTTAATCTTGACCAAGCCATTTCAGAAGGGATTTTTAGCTCACATGAGCTTTTGCCATCCATTTTGCATCCATCATCTCGTTGGATGGTCCCTGTAAAAATTGTATCCAGTAGGTCTGTACTTCATCCAAGATGGCCGCCAGCGGCAACCTAGTTTTAACAATGGACCATATGGAGAACACATTAACCCTTAACACGCTACAGAAGAATTCGGGGACCCACTGTTTTTGAATGTTTGCAAGTTTATGCAAATAATATACAAATGAGCTGAAGCCTGATGTTGATGATGGTTGATAACCATAAAGCAATTATAGGTGAGGACGGGGTGGGGTCATGGGCGGGACACAAGTTGAAACATGGGTTACCAATGGAAAAAAACGAGAATTTTGGTCATATTTGTCTCGACTGCAACGAAAGTCGTGGAAAGCGAGACATGGGTGTGCCAAGTACGAAGGCGATAGCGAAGGTGGCTGTGAAGGCAGTGACCAGGATAAGTTTTTTTTGCTTTATTCTATTTCTCGATAACTGCATGCTAGAAATCAATGATATTTGATATATTGCTTGGTCTTGGTTAGTACATGTCAGTCTGCTATATGGCTTTTGTCCTTGATCCCAATTTCACGGCTCAGTGACCAGCTTCAGTCTGTTTCTCAATACGTGTAACTACAAGCTATAGGTCAAAGATATTTGGTATATAGCTTTGTCTTGGCTAGTACATGTCAGTTTGCCATATTGCTTTTGACCTTGACCTCGATTTCACAGTCCAGTGATCAGGTTTAGTATTTTTGCTGAAGTCTGTTTCTCAATAACTACAAGCTATTGGTCAATGATATTTGGTATATAGCTTGGTTTCGGTTAGCACATGTCAGTCTGCCATAATTCTTTTGACCTTGACCTCAATTTCATGGTCGTGTGACCAGGTTAATTTTTGTTTGCTAATGTCTGTTTTTCAATAAGTACAAGCTCTAGGTCAATGATATTTGGTATATAGCTTTGTCTTAGTTAGTACATGTCAGTTTGCCATATGGCTTTTGACCTTGACCCCAGTTTCACAGTCCAGTGCCCAGGTTAAGTTTTTTGCATAAGTCTGTTTCTCAATAACTACAAGCTATAGGTCAATGATATTTGGTATATTACTAGGTCTTGGTTAGTACATGTCAGTCTTGCCTTATGGCTTTTGACCTTGACCTCAATTTCATGGTCTAGTGAACATAATGAAGTTTTTCTGATTAGAATAGTTTCTCAATTACGAAAGTGGTAAGGTAATAGGTTACTCTTGAGTAGTACATGACTGTTTTAGCGACCAAGCAGGGACGGGGAGACATCTATTAGAGTCCACTCTTGTTCTTTCTAGTTATTGACCTGGAGGACAGTATGACATTGATAGGCCTAGTTTGTTGTGGTCCTTGAAAAGATTCAAAATATCTCTGCACACTGGCCTCCTACTGTTGTTCCTCGGAAGGTTAGGGTCTGACATGGGCTAAGTATTGTAAGTCACCAAACCAAAAATCTTCAAAATTTACAATTTCTCAGCTTTGAATGGCCGCCTTACCGGAAGTACGTTTCAGATAGCTGTAATTCTGTCACAAGTGAGAAAAGACACTTAATTTATATTTTGTGCAACATTATTGTCTCAACTGGGATCATAGATTTCGTGATATATTTGAAAATAGGTTGCCTACCCCACCAAAAATGACATTTTAAGTTCCTTTCAGGTCTCTATATTAACTTTTATTTGTCCAATGGACAAATAAACTCTAGATTTACTTGCCTTGAATGAATTGTAACTTGTCCAAACAGTGCAGAATTTCATTTTATTGGAATTTTTCACTTGTCCCAGGCGCTGATCCCGGGAATTCAAAAAGGGGGATTCCGATTAAGAAGTGAAATGAAATTTCGGCGAAGGGAGCGAGGCGCGCTAAAATTTTAGGGGTATTTCTTAGTAAAACATCAGGATGTCATTAAAAATACATGATTGTCAGAAGAAAGGGGGATCCCAACCCCGGAACCCCCCCCCCCCCCTGGATCCGCCAATGTGTCCTGTGGGCAAGTAGTTCTGAATTTTACTTGTCTGATTCCAAATAGGACTGGAAGGGACAAGTTGGACAAGTCTTAATGTAGAGCCGTGCCTTTCCTTTTCAGTGCCTGTTTTTTTCAGCAAACAAGGTACTAAAATCCTTCAAAGCTGCTATAACTAGTCTGACATTGTAGCCAGACTTCCAATCCTTTACATGAACCCAGCAAGATGACTTTTCCATGTATGGAGGGTCATTAGTGACAGAAATACAAAGACTGTCTCAAAATTTAGAAATGTCTCGTTTAGCGTAGTAAGGGTTAAAAGATATTCTTCTCAGAAACTTTTATTACAATTATAACCAAACGAAGTCACTATGGTCTGACTATAGTCCCTTCCAAAAAATGTATCTAGTCCATACCTCATCTTAGATGGCCGCCAATGGGGAACATAGTTTTGCCATTGTACCCTATAGAGAACACATTCAATGATATTCTCTCAGAAACAAGGAAAGTTATATCTAAACTTAGTCACAATGATCCTTAGATGGTTCCTTCCAAAAAAGGTATCAGGCAGGTCCATTCCTTATCCAAGATGGCCACCAGTTGGGAACATAGTTTTAATATCTGACGCTATGAAGAACACATTCAAAGATCTTCTTCTCTGGAATAACCAACACAATTATAACCAAACCTAGTAACAAATGGTCCTTAGATTGTTTCTTCCAAAAAAGGTATCCTGCAAGTCCATATATCATCAAAGATCACCGCCAGCACACATTCAAAGATCTTCTTCTCAGAAACTATCAGTACATATACCGGTAATAATAACTAAACAAACTAAACTTAGTCACAATGGTCCGTAGATGGTTCCTTCGAAAAAAGGTATCCATCAGTCTGTACCTGATCATATATAGCTGCCAGCGGGGAACATAGTTATAACATTGGACCCTATTGAGAACACATTCCAGGCAGAGATGGGGTAATTGTAACAGTTAATCAGCTGCAATCGATTACATTTTTCTAAGTAATAATCAGTGTAATCATTAATCATCCATAAATCTGATTACATGTCATTTAATTTAATTAATTACTTTCAAAAATAGCCTGTAATCATGATTACTTTATGATTACTTTTTGATTACAATGGAAAACATTAAAATCTCAAATCATGGCTTTTTTCATACCAATTATAAATCTCATAAAATTTTATGCAATTGATTTGTTATATAATGGGAAAAAATGTCCAAATAGAACTATTTTCTTTTATATATATATCAACAAAAGTTATTCTTAATTGTAAAATATTTGTAAGAACAGCCAGTTCAGTTGTATGTGGTATTTTTTTCATAAATTTGATCAAAAATACAGAAAGGAAATTCATTTTAATTTTGATACAAATTATATCATGAATGCCAAAATGTAATCAAATGTAGGAAAATTCCAATTTTGTGTAAGTGTCTGTCTTCTGATTAAGTTCAACATATAATTTAAACTTGCAAAGATTTTGCAAATTTTACTCAACTGGTCCATTCATGCCCTTTTCTGATTTGTTTTACCAATTAATCACTTTAACTGCTATTCCATAGATCCACCACTACATGATCAAAGAACAATTTATTACATGGAAATGGTTGTATAAAAAATAGATAAATTTGTGAAATCTTAGTCCTGATTAAAGTTTTAATTATTTTCATAATTAATTGTTGTTTATTTGGAAACAAAATTTCAATCCTATGTTTAATCAGTGTCAATGTCACCTTTGATCTGATAGGTAAAAACAATTAAGGTTTGTTTTGTCCCTTGGGGCATTATTATACATATACAAATGTACATGTATAACAATTTTTTAAGTTATATTTGTATTTGTAAGGTTGAATGTATCAACAAGAGGCTCTCAAGAGCCTGTATCGCTCACCTGGACCATGGCCAATACATAACTTCAAATCAACTTATATGTTAAAGGGTCTCATTTTCAAACTATGTAACTAAACATTAATGTGATATGATCCAACTTTAATTAAACTATTTTCCCTATTGCATGCCATCTTGGATAAGGGATGGATCTGCAGGACACAATTTTAAAGAAAATTAAGTATTGTGCCAAAGTTTATTTCCAACTGGCCAAATGGTTTTAAAGAAGAAGATCTTTGAATGTACTCCTATATTAAACTTTGTTTCCCATTGGTAGCCAGTTTGCATAAGGTGCAGACTTGAAGGACATCTGTTTTGAAGGGGACCATCTAAGATACATTAATGTGACTAGCCAAGTTGTTTCAGATAAAACATTCTTTGTATGCTCTTTCCATACAGTCGAGTAATAAATTAAGTTCCCTGCAGTTGGCCATGTTGGATGACATTTAGGCATAAAAGTCACAATACATATATATATTATAGTCAGCACCTCATAAGCATCATAAATGCCAAGTTCCATTCAAATCCATTCAGGTTAATTTCATCAACTGCTCACTAAAGGCTTTATTTACATATGTTTTTAACACTAAGCAGTCAATGAAGCTGATAATCGACTTCAACATACATCACTGGGGTAAATGTGATATCGGTAACTGCAGTTACCGACATCCCAAGATGGTGGACACTGTTTCGGCTAAATATTATGACCGCCGATTTTGTACTTATAGCACATTATTCTTCGGCATTTATTGACTTATTTCACTTATAACTAAATTTGGAACTAAAGTATCGAATGCCTTTTCATAGTTCAATCCCTTAACGGAGAAATTGGCCGAACAAAAATCAGCGATGATGTCGGTAACTGTAGAGAGCTGATATCCGTAACTGATGTTAAAGGTCTAGACGAGGATGTCGGTAACTGCTGAATTGTGTTAATTTTCTGTCATCTTTTATTCTTGTTTTTGAGGATAATACAACCCAATTTTAACTCAGTATCATACAGTCAAGCGCACGCAATTATTGTCCATTTATGTAAAAAAAAATCGATGCGGAATCTCATCGAATTTTGGAATATTGTGCGTTATAGGATCAAGATCAGGAAGTAGTGCCTTAAGAGAACTGTATTTCTTGTTTCAAGTCGTTTTGTCAACGTTTCTTCTCAGTGAAATGCCATATGGTGAGTGAATGTCTGAAGGAGAGGGATGAAAACTTTTTCAGTTGTTTGCCAATCTTTTTAATTTATTCTTATTGTGAGTTCATTTGTTTGACAATGTTTACTTTTGCATCTATAAAATTAACTCAGTTAAGTTACCAATTAAATCAGATGTCTCGAAACGCCATGTGAGTTGTACCCATCAAATGGTGCAGTGAAATCAAGATGATAAACCAATTGCCAATTTTACATAAATATTCCTTTGCATGAGGCTCCATGTGAAAGTTTAAATTAGATACATAGCCATTTGCATGGAAAAATTAAAGCCTATGATTTTGGTTTGATCGGGAATAGGTATGGTCGCTTTCCTGTGAATTTATTTCCTTCAGCATACCAATTTTGCCAAAATCACCATGAGCTGAATTTTCTCTAAAACTATTGTAACAGGTTATCTCTTGGGGACCGACCATTTAACCTGAAAGGAGGGGGGGGGGGTTATGGTTTTTTTCTGGACGGAAAATTTATATATTTTTTTTTCACGTGTATCAACAATTTTTTTTCCAAAATTAACATTATTTTTTGGGGCAGAAAGCCTCCTTCAGATTTTTTTTCATCATTTTGGCAGCCAAAATATTTTTTCACATAAAATCGGCTCCAAAATATTTTTTTAGAAAAAACCAGAGCCCCCCTTTTTTCAAGTTAAATGGTCGGTCCCTTATAACATCATAACAAAACCAATTCAAATGGATTTTCATACTTAAATATAAAAGGTTCAGCCACTGAACGAGCAACTCGAATCCAATTATGATAGATTTTGTCAATATTTGTTATTTTTTGCTTGAATTCAGACTCTTTGTGGCATAATGCAGATGTGAATCTCCTATTTCAGAATTTGACATGCAGTTGATTTTTGGATTTCTTATAGCAAAATATGGTTTCTATTTAAGATTTGGATCTTTGATCACAGTTTTTCTAATTTATATGGGAATGGTACCATGCTCAACGCATTCGTATGGTACGGTTTAGGTATCGATTATAAATCTAATATTAGCTTCAGCACAGATCTCAGTATCCCAAGACCATAAAGGAAAACTTTTAAATCATTACGTTTTAGTTTTACACAACCTCTTGCTAATATCAACCATGTATAAATCTTTTAATGAGGACGTTTTACGGGATACCGGGAGCAGTCATTTTATTCAGTTGATCCGAGAATTTGCATTGTTATATTCATATATTGAAGATTAATTGATTATTGATTTGACACATGTTTTTGTGGAATTTCGGATTGGGAAGCAACCCATTTCACCGTAAAATATACGTAGCATGTGCAAATATTTGTAGACATAAACTTAAACAGTTTTCATACAGGGACTTGACTTTAAGACAGCGTACCGTATATTAATACATTTTTAAAATATATATGTATTATCATGCTTATTTTTGGAGAAATTTTCACGCTTTCTACATTGTTTTTCACGAATCACACTAAGACCTTCAGAGCACACAAGACAGTGTTAGAGTAGCATACCGCTATTCAAGTCTCACGATTCGTTGTCAAACAATATCGAAATATTGAAGAATTTTATTTATATATCTAGGCAATACATACACGAGTATGTACTGAACATTTAATAAAAAAAAAGTTATTTTATGCATATTTTGAGAAAAATCGACAGGTATATATTTTTTTCAAAATCAATTGATATCGAAGCATTGCATGTTAAATCAAAAACGTAGAAATGTATTTTCAGTCGCCGTATTATCTCTTTTATTTTCCTCATTTACTGTCTTTTCGACATTTACTCTCTCCATTCACCATATTTGATTATTTAGAGCTTACTAGAACCACTATTTCACATTATTTTCTTTTTGTATTTAGTGACATTTGAAGTAATCTCTCCAGTCCTAAATCGTTTTCCACACCAGTTACGGATATCCCTACCTTCCAGTTACGGATATCAGCAGTTGTTCATTTTCTTCAGTTACCGACATCACCGCGATATTTTATAGAGCTAAATTCCTTATCAAACGATTAACTTATGCAAAGAGTACTATGGCAATTTAGTTCCAAATTTACTAGTTATTCAAATAAGACATGAAATGTAACTGAACAAATCGTTATTTTAACAAAATCAACAATAATAATTTTTAGCCGAAACATTGTCCGCCATTTTGGGATGTCGGTAACTGCAGTTACCGATATCACATTTACCCCAGTGATACATGTCAGCAGAGTTCATAGTGGTTCACCACTATACACAATATGTTTATATAGGTAAATCATTATAACATCAAATAAGGTAAAGATTAAGAAAGTATTTTTGCAAAAAATTGCAGAAATTTGCACAAAAACACTGTTTTTGCTCTTAATTATGGAAGAAATAATTTTTTTTTAATGAAGTGATAGTAGGGAATTTCTCTAAAGCTTAAAAGAGAAAAGTTAACTAAAGAAGATTTGAACACAGAATTTAAAGGGAAATAACCCATAACCGTATGACATTGGAAAAAAAAAAATGGTGAAAAATGGCCAAGAATCATACACAGGCCTTTGGAATTTCTTCAAAATTTCAGAGTATGTAGATCTTGATATGCATAACATTTTTTTTAATTTACACTTCACCTCTATCTGTTACAGTTTTTGAAATAAAAAATAAAAAATGCACAAATTTTGAAAAATTTACGGAAAAAGGGCTATTACTCTCAGACGGGTTTTCCAATTTTCTTCAAAATTGCACAGCAGATAGATCTCGGCATTCTGAACAATTTTATCCCATATCAGATTTTTGATATCTGCATCGGTTTTTGAGTTATTGGCTAAAAACTGCAATTTACCCCTAGGTTCTATTTTTAGCACCGGCGGCCATGTTTTTCATCGGATCATAATAAAAT
>MJUU01008308.1:0-14532 GCA_002080025.1 Modiolus philippinarum
AAATAGCTTACACAGTACAACTCATTATCATGAAGCTCCAGACCAAAAATGAAATCATTTCCACTTTTGGAAGAAGAGAAAACTTTGATGAAAAATTTTCATAGTGGTATATGAAACTAAGTATTAATGTATCGGCAAACAGGAAGTAGTAGTGCCACAAACATGAAAATATCTGACACTATACCACTCATCATTTGGAAGCTTAATGCTAAATATCAATCATTCCCACCTGTAGAAGCCGAGAAAACTTTGACAGTAAAAGTGTTACGGACGGACGGAATGACAGACGAACGGACGGACGGAATGACGGACGAACGGACGGACGGACACCACCATCACTATATACCCTCTGCTTTTACAAAGCGGGGGTATAAAAATGGCAAACACGCTGCACGAAAATAACCCTGTGCCACCCTCTTTTAAGGTACATGTAAAAGTTTTATTATCTCACCATCTGTATCATTGCTTTTATCGTTTGATTATCCCTGCACTTTCGATTGAAAGTTCTGAAATAATGTTGTTGGCTTCCTCTGTTCATCAAACTTTCTTGCGATATGAATGCCTCTTACATTTTTGGATATAGAGGTTTTAATTCCAATTCCCCCGCACTTTTAAATGAAAGTTTGGGGATATTGTAACTGGCCTCATCAGTCTACCGTCTGTTCTTCCTTCTGTCCGTCCGTCTGTCCCACTTTCTTGTGAAGTGAACTCCTCCTACATTTTTGGATTCAGGGTTTTAATTTTGTTATGGAATTGATTTATATATGCTGCAAATGATGTACTATAAGCTTTCGGATTTTCGATATTGTTCTTAATGCAAACAAGAGGCCCCAGATGTCTATTTTATCACATAAGGCACACAACACAAACTCCTCCTACATTTTTGGATTTTAGGTTTTAATTTTAGTTGTAGGATTGTTGCATTTAGTCTGTAGATGCACAATAAGCTTTTGAATTTATCTTGATGCAAACAAGAGGCTCAAAGATGTCCATTTGACAAATGCCCCAAAATGTGGATTTTGACACATATGGCATAAAACATGAACTCTCCTACATTCAGAGATTTAATTGTTGCAGAATTTTTGCATATACTCTGTAGATGCGCAATAATGTTTCAGAATTTTGATTATGGTTCCAATTTTAATAAATTTCCTGGAAATGTCCAAAGACTCGTATTTTAAAAAATTAATTGTATCCTTATATCTTGGTTAGTGTTTGGAAAAAAAACAAATTTCTGAATAATAATTTCTTATATTTGATTCTAATTTTGGTAAATATCATGAAAGTTTCAAAAACCACTGATTTATTGGTATTCTACCTAGCAACCATTTGTCTTAATTAGGACAATCATTTTCACCAATTGGATTTCAAAAATACTTGAATCCAATTTTGGTAAATTTCCTAAAACTCTCAAAGACCACTTATTTTTTCCAATTCTACCTAGCAACCTAACTTTTAAGGATTTACTTCGATTAAGAAAATCATTTTCACCAATAGGATTTCTAAAATATTTGATTCCAATTTTGGTAAATTTCCTGTAAGGTTCCTGTAAGACCACTTATTTTTTGGAATTCAGCCTAGAATTTGTTTCAATTAAAACAAACAATTTCATCAATTGGATTTAAAAAATATTTCATTCTAATTTTGGTAAATTTCCTGAAATTGTCAAAGACCACTTATTTCTTTTTAATTCTCCCTTGCAAACATATATCCTTGAAATCCTTTAAATAAAAATAGTGCTTGTCAATAATTTGATTTCAAAAGTGATAAGAAAAATATTGCCCAGGGTCTATAACAACTGTTTTCTGTGCAGGGATCACTGTCATCTCCGACAGTCATTACTCTTCTTTTTGTTGTAATTAATTGCAACAAAGATTACAAACAATAAAATACCTGACGTCAAAATAAAAAGTACACTCAAATGGTGGTCATGTTGCTCACACAATATAGTCTTCAAAAACCACTAGACACATAAGGTAGATTATAATCTACAAGGTCACCGAGTTCTTCACAAACTACAAGACATATATCTAGCCTTTACTCACCTGGAGTATAAGGCTATCAATGAGTTCTTCATAGACCACTGGACACAGGTCTAGCTTTCACTCAACAGGAGTTTAAGGTTGATTATATTCTTCAAAGTCAATGAGTTCTTCAAAGACTGTTGGACTCGTGTATAGTTTTTACCTCACCTGGAGCATATTTATTTTCATCTTCAAGGTCACAGATTTTTTTTACAAAATTCAGGACACCTAACAGACCACTGGACACATGTCTAGCTTTCACTCAACAGGAGTACAAGGCTATTTATAATCTTCAAGGTCACTGAGTTCTTCACAGACTTGTGGTCACATATCTAGCTTTTACCCACATAATACTGATCAAAACCCTTAAATGACACCAAGTTCTTCACAGCTACTGGACACATAGCTTTCACTCACCTGGAGCATATGGTTGATTATAATCTTCAAGGTCACCGAGTTCTTCACAGACTACTCTTGAACTTTCAATTCCATCATTTATGATGACAAAAACTAACTTTGCCCTTCAATGAAAAAGAAAAAGAGAATCTCAAATTGGTGCATGATTGAGAAATCTCAGACACAAAGGTTAAGATTTGTATATTTCTCTGTGGAAGCTTGCTGAGTCAGAGAACCATTGAGATCTCTCCCAAGGGTTCTGTGATTCCAAATCTTGCATTTTAAACAATACTTTATTATTTGTCTCACATTTACAATCAAAATAAGATTTCTGTACCACCAAACTGAAGTTGGCAATTGCAACTTACCATGCAGTAAATAACGCCATAATATCTTTTTTTCACATAAAATTCTGATCTTACCAGTGGGTCGTGACAATATGAATCTAACAAGGGTAGGTGTGCTACATAAGGAAATCACACATATCCAAGGACAAGATTAAGGTTGTCTCTGACAATGCTTTGGCAATTCAGAGATTACCTAATCTTTACCAAAAGTGTTTGAGATTTACCTTGTCTTGCATACCTACCTGATTTAATTTTTTTTCTCACCATACAAACACAAAATTGCTTCCCTTATTGACAATGGACATCATGTTCTGACTATCAAGAGTAATGATTGTAATTCTGTCACCACTGAATATTCAAAACATAATCCATTACATTGGCTTAGTCTGGCTTTTCATTTGTGTTTTTTACCTATACCTGGCTTTGATCTTCGTTAGGATTGTTGACTAATGGGAATTAATACATCCCTTTTCATAACATCATAAGATTCAAGCAAGGGAGTTTTAAGTGACAATTTAACTCATAGCTATCTTTATGAAAACAACAAACATTCCTAATCAAACACATCAATGTACACTTTTTATCACTTCTGCTGCACTGGTAATGCTGACAAAACTGAAAAATCATCTATAACAATGATCACCATAATTTTGAAGGAAAAATGTATTTGTAGCTTGTCTCACCCTGGAGAGAGGCCAAAAAATTTCACCCATAGTCCTAGTTGCATAGAAAGCACTACAAGTAGGGTAAGAAAATATCTCAAATGGATACACATAGAAAGCAGCCACAGCCTGCTAAGCTCACCTCGTTTTGCAGCATTGTCACATTTAAACATATCAGTAAACAGGAATGGACTATAATCATTCTGTTTAACAGATTCATTCATGCTTAAAATGTATGTCACAGTCAGCATACACTACTGCAGAAGAAACCATTAAAATTCCATTAAATATCCATTAAAATACCATTAATATGCCATTAAATGTCATAAATCCATTAAAACTACCCATTATTTTTTGTCAGAAACTAATTAATGGTTTTCTAAAATATGTCATTAAAATAAAAATTAATGGTATGAAATGATGAAAATACCATTAATTAATCGTTAAATTGACCGAATAATTTCTCTTTTCATTAGATTTATGGGCATTAAAATAATAATGGGCATTATTTCTTGTAGCAAAACAAGTAATGGCCATTAAAACAGACACACATATCAAATTAATGACCATTAAATTAAATCAAAGTCAATTTCATGACCATTATATTAACTGTTTATAATTTGATGGTTGTTATTTAGTAAAACACATAAATTAATGCCCATTTATTATATGATTTATATATTAATGGCCATTACTTTACATAATTTATATATTAATGCCCATTACTGTGCATGGCTTATACATTAATGTCCACTACTTTATATAATTTGTGTATTAATGCCCATTACTTGACTTAATTTATATATTCATGCCCATTAATTGATATGATTTAAAGAGTAATGCCCATTTCTGTACATGATTTATATATTAATGCCCATTATTTGACATGATGTATATATCTATGCCTATTAATGGACGTAATATATGAATTAATGCCCATTACTATACATGATTAAAAACTTTGTTCACCTCGCCTAGATCTATTACATGCATCAATACTAAACAATAAGTTATGTTTTTTCCTGTTGCTAACAACTGCATGGAGATCAATCTTCAATAGAATGACAGTAAATGGTTTGATATTCATGATGCCCTAATTGTACATTTCAACAGTGCATTATTTATAATATATTTTTCCTTTTACCATTGTTTTACCACAGTGAACTTTAAAAAAAATGTTGTATACAAACATTGCACTCTGAATAAATGTATAAAACCCATTTTTTTGGGGAGGGGGGGGGTGTGTTAATGTTTTACCACTGCCAGATATTTGTTTATCATGATTATTATTTTCCATCCATATCCATGTACTTTCATTATGCATGTCCTGTGTAAATAACCTTAGGCCAAAAATATGCTTGTTTGAATTCGGATTCTTTGAAAAAATAAGGTAGGTAGGTAGCCTGGAAGGCAAAGTCATTTTTATTTTTTAAAATCATTTTATCAAGTTTATATAGACACTTATTGGGAATATATTTTACTTTAAAAGTGCTTAACCCAAAACATGATATTTACTAGCATTTTGCCAAAAAGTACTAAGAAAATATGTTAGGGTAGATAGAGAAAATAGGGGATAAGGAAACCTTAAACATACATATTTCTTGGCATTACATCCATATTGAAAATTACTTACGTTATGAATTTTTATGATGTAAACTACTATTAATAGTAATATTTTTTTTTCTAGCGCTTTAATCAATTCGTAAAAACATCTATTATTCAATGAAGTATATGCGGTAAGGACCTAAATCTGTCAATACATGTATTAAGTAGTAAATTTTAAATGAAAGTTACTGTATTTCCTTTCATAGCAACCCCAAAGAAAATCTATTTGAATTCCCTGCAAAATTCGTTCTTTTTGTTTTGTTTTTGATACCCCCTTTGGGCCTCTTTAAAAAATCAAGTTGGTATTGATTTATCTATTTAAACGTTTTAAGTACCTACAGAAAAATAATTTAAAATTACAAACACTTTTTTACTATAGACCCCTTTTGAGCCTCTTGTTTATTGAAAAAGAATTTAATTGTTTGATTTATTTGTTTGAACATGCTTAGGAAACATACAGAAAAAATGTGCATCGAAATCTGACATCTGACAAAAAAAGTTTAAAAAAACTTCTTTTTTCATTTACAACCCCCTTTGGGCCTTTTTTCTAAAAAAAAATCCAGTAAATCCTACATCAAATCAGTCAAAATACTTCAACTTCACAATCTAATTATCAATAAAATAAAACAAAGCCCATCTGAATACAATATATAATTAAGCCAAATACGCGAAAACCGATTACGGTTCTGTTCCGTTGTTGGAGGAATTTACAACAAGGAAGTGATTTCCGGTTAACTAAATGCGCGACCAGACGACAAGTAGGCAATTACAGTGTGCCTTTTTTTTTGCTGAAAATGGTCGTTTTACAACAATTCAAACATGCAGAAAGGATATTTAGATAAGTATAAATCATTTATAGATATATATATAAGAACGAGATTTTTTACTCGGACTGATCTTGACTACAGTTACACCCTATTCTGATTTTGATTCCTCATCGACCTTGATAAATTACAACTTGCTGTTGTCTTCATGGCTCGCTAGACTTGATGTGTGTCACATTATTTTGACCCAAGTCATTTTCTTTATTCAGAATTTACTTTTCTTTTATACGTAACGTTTAAAACTCCCCGAGTTATAAAAACAGACCCGAGTGGGACACGAAACTCTTTTTGATATTCTGCCTTCTTTTGTACCATTTTAATGCTGCTGATGAGAGGTTACTCCTTGAAACACGTGTACAGCATAACGGAATTTACTGTTTTTAATGCAACTTCGGTATTTTTTGTATTTTGAATTAACAGTTGTTATTATTTTTTTTAAAACGAATAGTTATCAATATTCATCTTTCAATTAAAAAAAAATTGTGGTTTCCCAAACGTGATCAAAGTCAAATCTCTGTCCATAGTGAAACATAATGTGTCTCAGTATGTTGCAAAACTACAGATAATGTCATCTTACACTTACATCTGGATCCAACATTAAGAATGCGGTACAATGGATTAGTCTAAAAAAATCTCAAAACAAGTTTTCTCTTATTAAACATTTTTTTTTGTTATCAAGGTTAACAGGCTTTGAAAAACTGGCCAAATCATGTATTTTATAGAGTCATTTAAAATGTCTTACAAATGTTTATAGTTTTTATTTTAATTTATCAAATTATAACGTCACAATGAAAAAGGCAGACAAAAGGATGTTTGGCAATAAAATTGAGTCAATTCCACACTCAATTTGTATATCACAATATATGCAAGTGGAATAATTGTCGATCTACCTTAAATATTTAATAGACATTATCACATTATGACAACACAAGTCACATTACTTCGAAGTCTTTTATGTCAGATTTGTAAATTTACCAATCAAACATTTACCTGCAACCACGTTCTAGGTTCTTCCTTCTCCCTCTTCTGCTGCCCAGAGTGTATGAATACTTATTTTTTGTGGGCATGGTTTTTTGTGTAAACTTATAATTTTCAAGTTCCCTGTCAGGACATGTACAGTGTAGATTTTAAGAGAAAACACAGTTAACCTTACAGAACCAAGTTCAATACCAGATAATCACCTTTTACCATGCTTTATTTGCCATGACCAACATCCAATTAAAGAACTGACATTGTACGGAAATGGGTATGTCTTGGTCACATCATACGAAAACAAACAACAAACATCACACAGAAGTCTTTCTTGGCCCTACAATTGCAAGGAAATAGGAAGTGATTGTTTCCAGGATTCACCTGGCACAGAGAACCATAAGCAGACGTGAAGTTGACATGGGGGCACCTGAGGCATTGTTGGAGAACCGTCGTTGATGCTAAAGGAGGAGCTAAAAGTTTTAATAACAGAGACTATTGCCATGTATCCTTTGAGTACTTCAACATACTTTTATATGATCATGTCGGGGGTTTATCAGAGTATTTTGGAAAAGGAAGTTGTAGGCTTAGTTGGGAAGGGTTCACACATTTATTTTTGTGGGGTGTCCGTGGAATTCAGTTTCATTCATTTTCATTTTGTGTGTATAATTTCTATGACCATAATACTTTCATTAATCAAGTAAATACTATACAATCAGGCATACTTTTTTATTTAACAAAAATCTATTTAAACACTACATAAAACAATTATAATGTTTCAACTTCAGCAAAGACACCTGGAAAAAAGAAATCAATATGAAGAACTCGGTATCAATAATTAAATTCTAAAAAAAACTTGATCATTTATTTTCATACCTGGTATTTGAAAATTGTTGATGTACAGTGTGTGTCTTGCACACTTTGGGAAATGGTTGAAAATATGGATGACCCTTAAAAGCACTGTACTTTATATGGAGGTTTCATGTTGTTGGTAAGAGATTTTTGTAGGCAGTTGTTCATTAATAAAGACCCCACTCATGCAGATTTGACTATATTGTAGATGCATTTTTGATTTTCAACACGATATAAACATCATAAGTATAAAGCGCATTAAAGTTTGTCTACAGTATGGCAAGTACATGTGTTAATGTCAGTTGTTTGAAACATCATGCCATTTAAGAGATTATGGCCATTGAAATTACAAACACCAGGTATTTAAGGTGTTAATGGCCATTAAACTATTAAACCTGCAATTCACGTTCTTAATGGCTATTAACTTATTCTGTGTACCCATTACTTTTTTCCTGGTCATCCAACAAAAAATAATTAAAATACACTAGACAAAAAAATAATTGTTAATTTAATGCCCATTAAATATGGCTTACAAAAATTAATTGATATTTCAATGGCCATTAAAATACAGCAAACAAAAAAATAATGCCATTTAAAATACAGTAATGGCCATTAAATATCTCGAAAAAGTAATGGTGCTATTAATTATGGTTACAATTAATGCCCATTAAACTTTTGGTAAAAGAATTCATGCCCATTAACCCCTATCTAAGAAAAAATAATTGCCATTATATCCATTTAATTTAATGGCCATTACCTAATAAGTCATATCCATTAATGAAAAATTAATAGTCACAATTAATGGCCATAATTTCCAGTTCATGCCTTTTTTAATGGTTAATATTAAACTGTTCAATGTAAAGAAAATCAATTTAATGGACAAAGCCATTAAAATTATACCATTAAATGTAACCATAATTAATAGACATACTTTAATGGGTATATTTCATGGTACATTAATGGGTATTCTTACAGTAGTGATACGAAGCATGCATTTTTGTTGTCTTCCCAAAATGCATCATACATACCAATATGGTTGATGTGGGACATGTCAGTAAGAGGGAATGGAATTTAAAAAATTCACCTAACAAAGTAACTTATGCATAAAATGTAGGTAACAGTCAGCATCTGAAGCATGCATTGTTGTTGTCATCCTAAAATGCACCATACATACCAATATGGTTGATGTGCGACTTGTCAGGAAGCGGGAATGGACTTAAAAAATTCTACGTAACCAAGTCGCTCATGCATAAAATGTAAGTCACAGACAGCATCTGAAGCATGCATTATTGTTGTCATCCCAAAATGCAACCTACATACCAATATGGTTGATGTGGGAAATGTCAGTAAGTGGGAATTGACTTTAACCATTCTACCTAAACAAGTCGCTCATGTGTAAAATATAGGTCACAGTCAGCATCTGAAGCATGCATTGCAGTTGTCATTCCAAAATGCATCATATATACCAATATGGTTGATGTGGGAAGTGACAGTAAGCAAGAATGGACCACAACCACTACACCTAACCAAGTCGCTCATGCATAAATGCTAAGTCACAGACAGCAGCTGAAGTACGCATTGTTGTTGTCATCCCAAAATGCACCATACATACCAATATGGGTGAAGAGGGATATGTCAGTAAGTGGGAATGGACTTTAACCATTCTACCTAAACAAGTCGCTCATGTGTAAAATATAGGTCACAGTCAGCATCTGAAGTATGCATTGCAGTTGTCATTCCAAAATGCATCATACATAGTGATACCAATATGGTTTATGTGGGACATGTCAGTAAGCAGGAATGGATTTCAACCATTCTTCCTAACAGGACACTGACGAGGACGTGAATGTTATGGGTATAACATAAACCCCCTCATTTCGTGAGATGAGCTAAAATAGCTAACTTCTAAAACTAGAGGTACTGCTGAACGCAGGAGGGCCCCGCAATAGGCAGTCACTTCCTTTGTACCAAATTAACATTTGTTTATGAAAATATTTTGCAATAAAAAGTTAAAAAGTATCGGCACACAGGAAGTAGTGGCACGGCAAACCTGAAAATATCTTACACAATAAAACTCATCATCATGAAGCTTTACACCAAATATCAAATCATTTTCCTCTACTCGTACGAGGCCAAGTTTTTACAAGGGCTTATTCAAAGAAAACAAAAACATTTAGCCCAGTCCTTTAATTTCAGCTTCCGCTACATAGACGATGTGCTTTCTCTTAATAATCCTAAATTTAAGGATTATTTACATCAGATCTATCCAAATGAGCTTGAAATTAAAGAAACAACTGAAACACCTACTTCAGCTTCGTACTTAGATCTTTTATTGTATATTGACGAAGATGGACGTTTGAAATCTAAGCTATATGACAAGCGTGATGATTTTAATTTCCCCAATGTGAACTTTCCCTTTCTTAGCAGCAATATACCTACCTCTCCAGCCTATGGAGTGTACATTTCACAGTTGATTCGTTACTGTCGAGCTTGTAGTTTGTACAGTGATTTTTTGAACAGAGCAAAAACACTGTCCCAAAAGCTGCTTAGTCAGGGATTTGTTCAACCTTTGTTAATTTCATCCCTCAAGAAATTCTATGGCCGTCACCATAGCATCATTGAAAGATATGACGTGTCAGTATCCCAAATGAAAGTGGACATTTTCAGCTAGATTCACGTCTTCCCGGATTTGACTACCGACTTTGTCATTTTCCCGGATTGAATCACTCACAGTGTGACGGGTGCTGTTAACAGAGCAGGACATGCTTACCCTTCCGGAGCACCTGATGTCACTCTCAGTTTCACTGGAGTTCACACTGTGAGTGCCTTTGTTCTGAATGTTGTGGTTTCTGGTTCTGTGCTTTGTGTCTGTCTGGCGTCATTGTTTTTGTGTCTAACGTCATTGTTTTCTGTGTTCTCATTTTTGCCCTGTCTTTGGACTTCGATTTTTGTGTATATCACCCCTTTGTTCCTTCGGTATTCTACTGCCGTTGTATCATTCCCAGTTGTAGAGGCCAAGAAAACTTTGACGAAAAATTTTCATCCATTGAGTGGTATAAAGTATTGGCAAACAGGAAGTAGTGGCAGGGCAAACCTGAAAATTGCTTACACAGTACAACTCATCATCACAAAGCTTCAGATTAAATATGAAATCATTCCCAACTGTAGAAGCCCAAAAAACTTTTAACGAAAAATTTTCATCCATAGAGTGGTATAATAAAAAGTTAAAGTATCGGCAAACAGGAAGTAGTGACACAGCAAACCTGAAAATTGCTTAAACAGTACAACTAATCATCATTGAGCTTCAGACCAAATATGAAATCATTCCCACATGTAGAATCCTAGAAAACTTTGACGAAAAATTTTCATCCATAGAGCGGTATAATAAAAAGTTAAAGTATCGGCAAACAGGAAGTAGTGACACAGCAAACCTGAAAACTGCTTACACAGTACAACTTATCATCATAAAGCTTCAGACCAAATATGAAATTATTCCCACATGTAGAAGCCCAGAAAACTTTGACGAAAAAATTTCATCCATTGAGTGTTATAATAAAAAGTTAAAGTATCGGCAAACAGGAAGTAGTGACACAGCAAACCTGAAAACTGCTTACACAGTACAACATATCATCATAAAGCTTCAGACCAAATATGAAATCATTCCCACATGTAGAAGCCCAGAAAACTTTGACAAAAAAATTTCATCCATTGAGTGTTATAATAAAAAGTTAAAAGTATCGGCAAACGGGAAGTAGTGGCACGTCAAACCTGAAAATTGCTTACACTGTACAACTCACCATTATAAAGCTTCAGACCAAATATTAAATTATTCTAACATGTAGAAGCCCAGAAAACTTTGACAAAAAATTTTCATCCATAGAGTGGTATAATAAAAAGTTAAAGTATCGGCAAACAGGAAGTAGTGGCACGGCAAACCTGAAAATTGCTTACATGGTACAACTCATCATCATAAAGCTTCAGACCAAATATGAAATCATTCCCAGTTGTAAAAGCTCAGAAAACTTTGACCAAAAAAATTGTTGACGGACAGACGGACGGACGGACAAAGTGAAAACTATAGGTCACCCGCATCTCGATGCGGGGCCCTAATAAATACATCAGCCATACCTGTTAACCTTCTGAAACCCAATTGCAGGAGATCTCCTGCAATCCAGTCTCAAATTGCGGGAGATTTTGCAGGAGACATTCACAAAACAGGAGATATGTGTCTCCTGACCAGAGAGTACATCATTGCAGGAGAAATATATGCTTTGTGCCAAATTGCAGGAGTCTCCCGCAGAAATCGGGAGGGTTAACACCTATGCATCAGCCCAGAAATCAATATTTTTTACTTGGATTTTTAAAATTTCTTGCTTATGTTGTTCTATCAGCAAAGCTTTTAAAAACAAAAGGAAAGAGTTTTCATTCTAATTACAAATTTTCTGAGACTGATACACGCTTAATAGTCAACCTAAAGTGTTGGTCTAGTGCAAGATCAGACTAATATTATATTGTTACATATTATACTCGTAACCTGCTCTTAACACGATACAGCTAAAACAATTTGTTCACTTGGTGTAAAACAGTATATCACCTTCTTGACTTTGTTTGAACTCATAGAGAGTGTTGACCTTAGGTTGTTGAACAGAATATCATACCTTTATGGGTCGGAAGACCAGTATAATGTAACAATCTCACAATTCAACTTGCAACTGATTTGTTTATATTAGATGGGAACTAGCATTGGACTATCTAATCTTTAACTATCAGATTTTAGTTGTCTGTGTCTACCATTTTTGCTTTGGACGTTACATTTCGCAGATGACTGGTGATGCATTCATTACAGAAGACTCATCCATACTCACCCCTTACAGAGCTCATGTGAACAAATCCATGTTATTTTTAAGAGTTTTATTTTTTGTAATATGTGATTTGAATATCAGTATCTATGCTTATTTGTATTTTGTAGACTGAAAATTGAATTCCTCTGTAAATGGCTGTTTCCTTGTGTAAGACAGCCCACAGAAGACAAGATCAGCTGTCTTGCACGGGTATCTAAAGTTGCAATTTTGTTGTGACATCACAATTTATACCATAATAAACTCTATGAATGATTTGGCATCACAATTGAAAACTCTAAAAGGAATGTCAAGTTTTACTTTCTTTCAGTGTGATCATTGTATTTTATGGAAGAAATAATTCAATATATTCGACCAAAATTAAAATTTGTGATATCTTCCAGTTGTGTGAGAAATTTTATGCCTCATTTCATTCATCAAAGACAGAATTTCTCACACTAGAGGAGCATATACAATATACTTTATCTTTAATATGATCTGGTATAAGAACTTATTATTGTGGAGTTCATGTGAACAAATCAATGCCATTTCTTAGAGTTGTATTTTTTTGTAATACCGGTTAGAGATTTGATATCAGCATGTTACACTTACCTGTATTTTGTAGAGTGAAAATTCGAGTCTGTGGTACCTTCTTCTTTGATTTTTTTTTTAGCTAATCACACTTTGAAGTTGTAATTTTTGTGTACAGTCAAACTTGCCTTTAGTGACCACCTCTATTAAGCAAAAACCTGTCTTATATGACCCCATTTTAATATCCCTTCATAGTGCTTTCTTTGTAAATTGAACCTGTATTAAAAGACCTCCTGTCTAATGCGACTCTATTTTGAGGTTCCCTTGGAAGGTCACAGGTTTGACTGTATTTCTGTAAATATTTTATTAAGATATGTACAATTAGATCAACTTACTCTGGAATTCTCTTAACTTTTGCTCCCACTGGTTTCTGCAAAAAATGTACTTGTTTAAAATGCATTCATGTAAGGATTCAAAGAAATTTTAATGAAAGATTACACTCTTAATAATAAGACTCCTATTTACAATTATAGAAATATAGATATCAGAAAAATAGGAAAAAAATAATGTTATGTAAACAAATAATAGTTGGTAAATGTATGTATGAAATTTGCACATGTACTTTCAACTTACCAAAAAAAATACAATTGAAAAATTACATGCATATTAAACTTGCTTTACATAGCAAATCATAAAACTTCTTCAAAAATGCAAAAAATACATACTTTGCCATTGACTAGCAGTGCCACCATTGTTACTGCCCCACCATGTTCGTAAGTTATGGGTGGGGTGTCTGACCAACCCCCTGACACATCAATTCTAGCTGGACATTCAGCTGTAACCCATTTCTCCATTGGTGGAAGTTCACATGGTTCTGTTTTGAAGAACTACAAAAAAAATTTCAAATATTATACTTTACTTGCCACCTGTAACATAAGATATACTATACAAAAGGGCCATTTTGGGCAAGTCCCATTCAATTTCAAAAACTTCTTGGTACAAAAAATAGTTCCTAGAAGATGCCTTTTGAACAAAATATGCATCATTTTTAACAAAAATGGAAGAATGTGTCCATGGGACATGGATGCCCCGCCTCCTTGCAATCGCAACCCATAAATTATTAAAGGCATAACTATATACAATATATATTTATCAAATATTATTAGAAAGGATCTTTCTCCTGTGATAAATAGGCACTGGAACTGGTTTGGTTTTGATATAATGTGTAGTTCCAACAAATAATCTGAGAAACAGTCTTATATGTAATACTAATCTATTTTTAGCAACTGTGACCTTGACCTTGGTGGTATCCACGCTAAAATCTATGGGATTATGTCTATTGTGATAAGTAAGCAAGTGACCAAGTTTGGTTTTGATCAGATGCAGAATACTCAAGTAATCGTTCGGAAACCAAAATTTTATTGAAATTTTAGTCTATTTTTAGCAACTGTGACCTTGACCTTGGGGGTACCAACCTGGAAATC
>MJUU01008308.1:35181-54179 GCA_002080025.1 Modiolus philippinarum
GTTCCTTGGTTGGTTGGTGTTTTTTGTTTTGGATTCCTTGATTGGTTGGTGTATATTTGTTGGTTCCTTGGTTGGGTGGTCTTTTTTGTTTTGGATTCCTTGATTGGTTGGTGTATATTTGTTGGTTCCTTGGTTGGTTGGTGTTTTTTGTTTTGGATTCCTTGATTGGTTGGTGTATATTTGTTTGTTCCTTGGTTGGTTGGTGTTTTTTGTTTTGGATTCCTTGATTGGTTGGTGTATATTTCTATTGGGGTCCTTGGGCATTTGGTGTATATTTATTGTGGGGTTCCTTGGTCAATTGATGTACAATTGTTGTTGGGTGTCTTGGTTGGTTGGTTGGTGAATATCAGTTTTGGGTTCCTTGATAGGTTGCTGTATATTTGTTTAGGGGTATCCTTGGTTCCGTTGTTGTACAATGTATATTTTGCTGTGGGGTTCTTTAATTGTGTTGTAATGTTTGATTGCAGTTTTCTGTCCATGTGAGTGTAATCGTCACTCACACAATTGAAAGGTTTAATTCTTATATCTACACTTCAATAAAAACAAAATACATACAACATCAGTAGCCCACAAATCTTCTTTAATTATACCCGTTCTATCCATTACGACCAGCCATGGTGTGTTACAGAAATTACTGGTAGATCTCCAAGATGGTAACTGAAAAGAAGATATAAATCTCATACATATCACAGGAAAATGTTATACTGGTACTTGTACTTGTAAAAACTACATGCAACCATTATGTACTTTTAAAAATAGTGTGTCGAAAGCTCACAAAGTAAATAGACATTCTCCCCAAATGTCAATGTTTTGGTATGGAAAACAAAGAAATATAGATTTGACAGCATTATACCAATACAGATGTGAATAAAAATTACCAGGTAGATCAGATGAAAAGAAAATTGACTGAAGGTGTTTTTCCAAATAGGTAGAAGCAATATTTAAAACTTACCGAGGTAAAGGTATTGAACAATGACCCAGATCAAAGTAGATCAACCATAACCATATTTTTCTCTATATTACCTGGATCTTGTCAAATCTTCCATGTGTAGTTAGAACATATCTGGTCATACCAAGTGATTTTATATAGATATTGTAACCTTGAACTACTATAGCATCAGCAAATTTCATTACTTTCCGAGTCTGAAAAAAAATTATGGAAAGAAGAAGGATAGTAAAATAAATATATATCTGTGTTTCTATGTTACAATTAAACATATTTTTTCTGTTGAAGATAATATGTGTTGATAAATAATGCACAGGCTTTTGTCAACCCCATTAAATTGTCAAAAAAAACCTGTAAAGATATGACGTAAAGACTTCAATTGCCAAAGTCCAATCTCACATCTGGTTGATAATCAGTGCTTTTGCATAAAGTTTGAGTATTTATATGGCAATTTGTCATTAGAGACTTCAGTTTGATTATTTACATCCTGTCATGTGCTTTTTATTTAAAATCAGATTAAACATCACACGTTTTTTTTTTCACAAAAATTGTCAAAAATATTGTTTCCTGTCAGATATTCCAGCTTGAAATTCATATGTGGCTAGAAATTCTAATTTCTAATTATTGCCAGTAAAAATTGAACACTCTGTTTTGCTTGTGTATTGTAATTTTCTGTTAGTATATTTCAAATTCTTGTGCTTGATTTTTAGACCCAAGATATAGTATTCACAAGATATAGTATTGTGACAAGATGAATGTGATACATTGTACATGTATGTATATTTACCTTGTGGTGTTCTATTTTTAGATTCAGATGTGACAATAATGTACATTATTACCTACTTAGCAAAGATATGTTCTGTTTTGCATATGTGATATAGCCAGAAGTTAACAGTCCATATCATATACCTAGTCTGATATGGCCATTTCAGACTGCCTCTTTCTGAAATATCCATATCAGCCTAGTGATATGGCTTTTTCAGCCCGGATATGATAATTCCAAATTGGAAGTATATAATAAACAGATTAAGACATGGCCTTTTCCATATCAGCACTGTTATCATCTTCGACCAATATCGACCTGATATGGGAGTCTCGGGATGATAACCATGCTGATATGGAAAAGGTAATATTTTAATCTCTATTTATTATGCCAAGTTTTCTTGCAATTGGCAATCGACTTGATCGGTGCACTGTGGCTGTTTATATGTTTAAATTGTCTTTTAGGAGTCTTTTTTGGGGCAACAGATGACAGCAATTGTAAGAGCACTTTGCCAATTAGTTTTATGTTTGCTGACAATCCTGCATCCATGACAAAAGGAATACATGGATGTGGCATTGCTCGACATTTAGCAATGAATTCCGCTCAAACAAGTGCTAGAGGCCGTCTTGAACTATGAGAATATCTCATTGTTGAAGGCCTCATGGTGACTTCAAGATGAAGAACAACAATAAAAGCATTGTTCCATTCCTGGGTTTAATCATGTATTTGTAGAGACTTAATCTCATTTCCATTTACTCCATATCCTTTCATTATAAAAGTAAGTACTAGTATATTAAACTCATTTTGATCTTTTTTTAGACCTGAGATTAAGACTCAGATGCGATCATAATGTACATGTAATTAGATTTACCTCGTGGTGTTCTATTTTTAGACCTGAGATAAGGGAATCAGACTGCACCACTACACGTCCATTAATCTGACATCCACATACAACCGATTTTTTACCAATCTCCACGTCTCTGGATAACACAGAGTTAATTATAAAACTATCTTCATCAATTTTACCTCCACTCTACAATAAAAAAATTATAATAAACTTGAATTTTGCACCAGCCACTGGTACATCTACTTACAACACTAGTTTCATCTGAATATTTTATCCTAATATGTAAACTTTTGAATATATATACATTTTTTACATCCTATTGAGAGAGCAATTACTGTAATATTTAACAACTTCTTTCTAGCAGTTTTTTATCCGCTATAAGTTAAATCATTCTGTTGGATATTATCTAGCTATAAAGTTCCAATTGGGTCACTAGTTTCAGAGAAGATCTTTGAAAGTGTTTCCATTATAATTCAATGTAAAACTATGCTGCCTGCTGTCAGCCATCTTGGATAAGATGGTAATAAACAATCAGGCAGAAAAAAATAACTTCTTTCTAGCAGTTGTTATAGCTCCTAATAGTTAAATCATTCTGTGGAATATTAACTAGCAAAGTTCCAATTGGGTCACTAGATTCAGAGGAGAAGATCTTTGAAAGTGCTCCCATTCAAGTTCAATGTAAAACTATGTTGCCTCCTGGCAGTCATCTTGGATAAGATGATAAGATGCTAACCTGGATAATAACTAAGCACTAAAGGGATACTGTGGTCAAGTTTGGCTCTAATTAGATTAGAAGTTTCAGAGAAGATTTCTAAATTCTTTTTTCTATGGGTCCAATGTTAAACTTTGGTCCCCACTGACAGCCATCTTGGATAAGATGTGAACCTAAAAAACAACATTTTTGCTGAAGATCAGCCTATGACTATTATGACTAAGTTTAGTTCAGAATGGCTCAGTAATTTAAGAGGAGAAGATCTTTGAAAGTCTTCTCATAGGGTCCAACGGTAAACTAAGTCAGGGGCCATCTTGGATAAGGTGAGAACCTGTAAAACAACCTTTTTCTATGGGCAACTAAAAGAACATTTTGACCAAGTTTTGTTCCGATTGGCTAAGTAGTTTCAAAGGAGAAGATCTTTGAATAAAAGTTTATTTTGGATGAACAAGAAACAGATGGATGATGGACAGACGAGAGAAAAAGTTATGGCAAAGTTCACCCTGGCTTACAGTAAGCCAGATCAGCTTAAAATCAACAAGGTCACTGAACCATGAAATTGAGGTCAAAATTACATGACAGGTGTCACACTGGCATGGACCCAGTTAAATGTAGCAATAGACCAAAAAACATAATAAATTTATCTATCTTAATTGTTCAGAAATTGACTTGAATGTAAGAGTAAGTGACAAAATTTACAAAGTCACTGAACAATGTGAATGAGGTCAAGTCAACTGACAAGTGGTAGTTTAATTGGCTTGTACCCAGTAAGAAAATAGTACATCAATACACTAACATAATAGATTTATGCATTAAAAATCTAGAGAAATCAACTCTCTAATATGAAACTAAGTCGCATTGTTTATGAAGTCATTGAACCATGAAGACAAGGTCAAGATCAACTGAAACATGAGATACTGGAAAGCTTAATACACCATAAGCTATTTATAGACAAAGATGTTGTTTATTAGTTATAAACTTAAAAAGTCATTGAGGTTTGAAAATTGTTAAAGCTGCCATCACCATCATCTCTACCACTGTCTGAAAGTAATACCCAAGTTTTTTCATTTTCAGTCACTTTCATGGCAGGTGAGACAAAAATATTTATATATTTACATATTACTTGATACAAATTCTTCTGAAACCAAAAAATAAGAAAAAATACAACTTATATTGCTTTAATCTGGATTGATATTCAACCTAGTTTTTAATTCAGTTAAGCACTCTCAGCCGGTGAGCAAAGTCAATAATGGCGTCGATTCTCAAAACATTGTCACGTGACTTTCTGATACGAAAATTGTGCATTTTTGTCAACAACGACCACGAATGGAATTTGTAAAAATACGATGATTTCTAGCGAAATACTTGTTTAAAATCGGAACATTCATATTCTTCAGATGTTAACAAAACGATAAACTAACTTTGAAAGTGACAAAATTGTAAGAATCGGTAAATATTTAATGCAAACGGTCGTGACCTCGAAGAGTGATTGTAAACACGCCGAACAAAAATTAGCAATATATTTTTTAATATGTCGAATGATGGGAATTCCGTGAACGTGACAATTCTTTATTATATTTATTAGCTTTTTTTATTAAAATTTTTACAAATCATTTGTTACACGTCGATTGTGTCAATTGGATTCTTTGGTCATGTTTGTTACAAAGGGAGGTAAATCTACTTGTCAACATATCGTCGAGAATAACTTAGATTCCTGAAGTTGTTGGAACGTATTTTGTACAAAATTTTATGTAAATATTTATTTGAAGCATGTATCTCATTATAATTAACAACAGAAAATATTTCAAGTAGTAAAACACAACTGTTGGGAAAAGGGGAGGGGAAGACATCAGAGTGAATGAAAATTCTCAGTGAACATGAAATATCCACATTCAAATCGGATTTTGAGTAATTCCACTTTTTATTAGTCCCAAATTTTATTTATACACATCTAATATACCGGTACTATATTTTACTCTTTGGGAGTGATTCTGGGTGATGAACTCAACATTTGTTTGTCAAATATTCAAAAACATACACCTGAAATAAATAAATAAATCCTGCAAATTGTTTGATGTTATCAAAATGTTGCCCCAGTATTTTTATAGATCACAGCTCTCATTTGGAGAGTTCTTGAACATGCAAGATATCAGAACAAAAAATTGCCATTGTTATTAATTGCTGAAGTTGATCAGATCTGTCCAGAAACTAAATAGTGCTACAATAAATAAAATGTAGCACATAAAGAGTACCTAGAGAGTATCTGATAAATATTGTCTTCTGATAATATTATAAATAAAGGACAAGAAAGTATAGCATACCCACATGACATTGGAGTATCATGATCTCTTTAACAGATACATGTGCATACAACTATGAGAAAAAATCTGACATGCATGTCCACATAAACACCCTAAGGAGTGAAACAGACTGCATTGATAGGGTAAGTCTATATACTGGTAAATATATTAGTTAAAAAGGTTATGTTGAAATCAGATTTATGGACATTGCAACAGCAGTCTGTGCCTTCAGCCACTAGCCCTTCGCCCGAGACTAGTAAAATCAGTCTCGGGCTAGTAAAAATTTAAAGTCTCTAGCCCGGTGGGCTACTTAAAATTGTACCTTAATAACAAAGAATCTTCTATAAGGGCTATTGAAATTGTGTTTGGGCTAGTACAACACAGGATCTCACTAGTGAATGAAATAGTTTTTGGCACAGACTGCGACAGAATTTATTACACATATTTGGAATATGAAATATAAGTTAAGCCGAACATGTTTAAGATACATGATGGAGGAATAACAACCAAGATCAAATGAAAATGTCATCAAACAACCTGCAACAAAACTGAAACAAGCTTGTAAAGGGCAATTTTTGATTCTGCTAAATTTTCTTCTTTTTATTAGTAATAGGGTACCAAAAAGATAAGAAATGCAGCAATGCATATATATACATGTAGATAATGAATACTATAGTCTCTTAAAATTGTAATGCCACTTCCTCTTATGAATCCATCTTTGGTAAATACATATATGTACATTTGTATATAGAATATTAATGCACCACTAGAGTTAAAGAAAAAACTTAACTTGGCTTACATGTGTGTACAACAGAAATTGAAATAATTTATATTTCCTTTTAAAGAAATATTTTGTTCTGGGTTATTGATATTTTTATCTTAACATAAAAAATAATCCACATCAATATCCTGTATCCTTCAATCATATCTACAGTAATTCTACACATATCCCCAAAGATATTCAAAACAACATAAATATTATCTCAAAATAGACAAAAATCATTCATTAGCTTCTTAAAAAATATCATAATTTTGTGTGTTTCATAAATAATACATATCCCACAAATGTCCCATAATATAGATCTCTGAAATAAAATATAATATATGTAATCCATGTGCCTTAAACTAAAAAAAAGCTCAAAACAAATTGTTTATTCTTAATATGTGGGGAATGTTAATCAGGGTTAAAGCGTGGATTAAGGTTACAACCTCCAATGTTATAATAAAATAGCATCTAATATGACAAAAACAAACAAACAAATAAATACAAAAACAAAACAAAACAAAAAAAATATGCTATAGAAATAAAAGAAGCATCAAAAGAAAATATTTAAAGACTTTATCAACATACAGATGTGTGGTGAGGTTAAACTAACATCATAATGATGTTTACATTTCATGCATATTGAGACAGTTCCATTTGATTGTTTACCTTGGGAAAGCCCCCTTTTTTTCCATATATTGCTAAGTCCTGATAGTGGAGTAAATATAAGGAAAGAGAGTACTTTAATCAGCAGAGTTAGAAAGTTCGATGTTCAAAAACAAAGGTGTATCATTTTGAAACGCTGATGTAAATCCACCTTTGCCAGTCAGATATAGTTGTGTATTGTCAGAAATTTTACACCACGTGGCGTGCTACACAAAAGTGTGACAAGGTCGTTGATTCCGATGGCATTTTCTTACACTCTTCGAAGATTACATGTTAAATAATGCATGCAAATCGAAACTTAAGCCTTGATAGAACGAAAACCTACCCAAAAACATTGGATTCTACGGTTCCCACGCTAGCTTTCACGTCCTTTTAGTACCCCTCAATTCTTAGATGATTCTGATGTAAATACTGTGAATGATGGGAAACCCCGGATTTTACCCAAAGAATATACGTTAAATTTCCTATAACACCGGTTTATTTATAGTTTTGTGACGTAGAACTATGTTTGTGTCAATTGAATTGAGGCCCCATAAAGGTAAACATTGAGTCGCGCGTGGTTTGTTTACATTTCGTCGACCTGATTTCAAACACAGATTTCAGGGGTTTACTTGCAAGAATTTTTATCAAAACTGTTTTGTCATGTGGAGAAATGTTTATTATATCGATACGTTATTAAATATAAGGTACATTCATTTAAATTTATGAATATATTTGTGTATTTTAACGAGATGGTGAATCGAAAAAAATATTAAGGTCAGGGAAGCGCCATCTAGTGGTAGCGTTTGTGGTGTTATCGCCCTTGATCCGGATGTTTTGAGAAACGCGGTTTTAATTGCTTTTTCGGTGGTTTGCTCACCGGCTGTCTGAAGTTATAGAAAATACTTTGTGATTATTTCCCTTTGAAATATTACTGATTCAGGATTTAGTAAAAAGCAGAAGTCATTTATCAATAAAAATACAATCAAACCTGCAGGACATACTTAAATTTTCTATTGTATACAAATTTTCCTTGATTGAAAGATCAATAATCTTGTTTCATTAAATTTTGAATATTGATGAATTACTTTTATACCAACTTACTACATCTAAAATGGTACACAATATTTACATGTTTACATACTCAAAACTCAAATTTGGACATTCTTAATTTAAAAATCTAAAAATTTTGAATCCATATACATAGTATGTGGAAATAGTAACTGAAATCTTGGATGGTGAAGGACATCTAGCAGTTCTTGTATGAGGGTCAGAAGGACCTTTTAGGGGATGTGGGGATCAGCCATTTCATTCAGTGGGAATTGGATTTGTGTTGTCATTTTTTCGGGAATTAGGATTGCAAGATTTATTTTCTCGGGAATACGGGATTTGACAGTTATTTCCTCGGGATTCCGGGACCACACCCCCTCTTACCCACCCTCTTGTATCTGTTAGCTTCTTATGCTACTTTCACGATGACCACAATAATAGAATACTTATTTCTTGTATATTTTTGTTCATGTTCTTACTGTAATGTCTTGAATTACTTTGAGACTGTATGTTGTTCTTCATTTAAGCTCACCTGATCTAAAGGGTCAGTGTAGGCTATTGCCATCACTTGGCATCCTTCGTCCATCGTCCATCCACAAAACTTAATTTAACATTGGCCTATTAAAACATTTTCATCATCTACTCTGAAACTACTGAAGCAAATGTACTGCAATGATGTGTGGAAGAAAAATTTGCTTATTTAATTGAATCTGATATAAGCATTTTGTCAGGTGAGCAACACAAGCTCAGTCTCTGAACCTCTAGTTTTAGTTCCATATCAGATTTCCCTACATTTTTGTCAGTACAAATAAAAATATAAATCTCCCATTTGCATTGACTTTTTATTTATCCAAAAACCACTTTACAGAACACAGTATATTTTATACTAGTCTTAACACTTTAAGCAATATGTCCTCAGCACACTAGTTTCTTTTACTTATCACCAAACTGAAGCTCACTTGACCCTTGATCTCAATTGTGTCAACTTTGCTTTGCACAAATATCCTTTTAAATCAAACAGCTTGTTCTTAAGGTATGTTGTAAAAAATATTTTCAGCTTAAACAACAAATTTGAACAAGTGACCTTGACCTACTGACCCTGAAATCTTGAGACGTCTTTCTTAACCAAAAAGCAAATTTCACTTAAATCCATGTAAATGTGTAAGCATGTTGAAGTAATGCTGTATAAATCTAATACTGCATTCATTCATAACTGAATTTGATTTGAAACTCATCCGTATCAGATATTGCTCAAAATAAATCATAAAAGTTGTGTTCACATGTAATATGCATCATATGCACATTCAAAAACGTTTTCGATACTTACCGGTATTTGATGCACACTATATGTACCTCTGAATGCAGCATTAATTCATTATCAAATCAAAGATCTACATCTCAGTATGTCTAATGTTGACCTCTAACTTCAAGTCCCATTTGATCAAATAAGTCTCAAAAGGGAATATATAAATGGAGAAACCATAATACATGTACATGTAATGATCAGTCACTTCTTTAGAAACTCTTCTTGGAGGTCACAGGTAAATTTTAAATGGGAAATTTCTTCTTCCCTTTCATCCTGTCAAACATTGCAGAGTCTCAGGTTACTCCAGCAATAGTAAGTTCAAATAAATTGAAACAAATTTGACTCTATTCATATTGTATGATGGGAAAAAATCTGTATTCTACCCTGAACAGCTCTGAACTAGAGTCAGAAAAGCTAAGCATGTTTCTCTCACCTGACAAAATGCTTCAAAGCAATGCAGAGATACAAACAGTTAAAAAATGACCACTTGATACCTGCCTCTAATGAGCTCATTAGATGGGAGAGGTGAGAACAGAAAATAATAACTCAACAAATTCTGTGACACTGTGACATAACTTCAGATATGATCAAATTATGTTCCATTACTAACAAAATGAGCAACTTTGGTCAGTACATGTAAACATGTAAGACAAATTCAATGTCCTAGGTAGTTTCACAGGAGTAGATTTTTTTTCAAATATTGGGTCAGTAATTAAACTTTGTTCAGTGCTTGGATGGCTAATTTGTCATGTTTTTTTGTTGTTGTTGTCGTTTTTTGATGTTGTTGTTTTTTTTGTTTTTTGTTTTTTTTGGGGGGGGGGTTATCATAGAAAGTACATGTGTTGTCCTGGCAACTCTTTCCTTTTTTGCAAAGTAGATTTTTAAAGATTATTTGTTCATATATCAAAGATTTGCGAGTGTTATGGATTCTGATTTTTGTGAATTTATTGGAATAATAAAAATTGTTGAACTTCATTGGTTTACTTCATTCGTTTTATTTTTGTTTACCATATTTTTATTTTTATTTATTTTACCTAAATACAAAATGGATATTTCTGTTCATTGTTAATTCTTTCTGTGCAAAAATTTATGACAATTCCTTTCTGAGTTAACTCACTATGTGCAAATTATTGCCTTTCAACTGTATATATGAAGGAATAATACTGTTTCATAAATAATTCAATTTTAACATGAGTGTAGGAATAAACTTGTGTTCCATGATTATCTCTTCTGTAGAATGATCATGTTTTACCTGTGTGTAGGAATGAAGTAGATTTCCATGTGAGTTCTCTCAGTAGAAATTACTTTTTACCTGTTCCATGTTAATTCACTCTGTGGAAATTACTATTTACCTGTACTTAGGAATGAGTTATTCTGTTCCATGTTAATTCATTATATAGAAATTACTATTTACCTGTATATAGGAATGAGTTATTCTGTTCCATGTAAATTCACTCTGTGGAAATTACTATTTACCTGTACATAGGAATGAGTTAATCTGTTCCATTTTAATTCACTCTGTAGAAAATACATTTTACCTGTATGTAGGAATGAGTTGATCTGTTCCATGTTTATTCATTCGGTAGAAATTACATTTTACCTGTATATAGGAATGAGTTGATCTGTTCCATGTTGAAATTCACTCAGTAGGAATTACTATTTACCTGTATATAGGAATGAGTTATTCTGTTCCATGTTAATTCACTCTGTGGAAAATTGTCCGACAATGGACAGTCTGTGATCTGGTTTTTATGATTAGATAAAGTGTTTTCTAAATAATGAAATGATCCGTCTTCTATCATACCTAAAAAACAAGGAAAATGAATTTTGTATTGCTGAGTAAAAATTTCATAGTAATAAAAAATTTATAGTGCAGTGAAACCCCTGAGTATACGACATCCTAATCCTGTCAAAACTGTCAATTTTTTTACCTAATTTTTAAATTTAAGGGTACAGAATGGTACAGGGAAGTTACATTTTATGCATAAGAATAAGCATTTGAGAATAAAAACAATTAAAGAACCTTAGTGAGCAAGCTCACATACCCCAAGCCCACACATATCGAATAATCCTGCATTATCTAACAAGAGGCTCTCAAGAGCCTGTACCATGGCTGACATAGATAAATGGCATTTCCAATAGGAAAAACAAAACATAAAATTTAGCAGAAAACTTTTTTTTTCTAAAATTACAGTATTCTTGTTTTGTTTTCATCATCTGCCATCCATTACAACCCATAACAGAACACCATTCAAAAAAAAAATTGGGCAGGGGTTCCCCTTATAATCAAGGTAATACATAATGCTGAAATTGAAACATTCTGACCACAATTCAAATAAAAATTCAAAAATTTGGGCAGAGGTTCCCTTAAAATCAATATTGCCAATGTAAAAACTATGTTCCAGATGGTGGCCATCTTGGATGAGGTATGGACCTGCCAGATACATTTTTTGGATGGGACCACCTAAGGACCATTGTGGCTTAGTTTTGTTCTAATTGGACTGGTAGTTTTTGAGAAGAAGATCTTTGAATGTATATTCCATAGGGTCCAATGTTAAAACTAGGTTCCTGCTGGCAGCCATCTTGGATGAGGTACAGACCTGTCGGATACCTTTTTCAGAAGGGACCATCTAACGACCATTGCGTCTAAGTTTGGTTATAATTGGACTGGTAGTTTCTGAGAAAAAGATCTTTAAATGTCTTTTCCATAGGGTCAAAAAAAAAAATTGGGCAGGGGTTCCCCTTATAATCAAGGTAATACATAATGCTGAAATTGAAACATTCTGACGACAATTCAAATAAAAATTCAAAAATTTGGGCAGAGGTTCCCTTAAAATCAATATTGCCAATGTAAAAACTATGTTCCAGATGGTGGCCATCTTGGATGAGGTATGGACCTGTCGGATACCTTTCTTTAGAAGGGACCATCTAAGGACCATTGTGACTAAGTTTGGCTATAATTGGACTGGTAGTTTCTGAGAAGAAGATCTTTGAATGTCTTTCCCATAGGGTCCAATGTTAAAACTATGTTCCCCGCCCGGCCGCCATCTTGGATTAGGTACGGACTTGCCGGATACCTTTTTTGGAAGGGACCAATGTTAAAACTATGTTCCCTGCTGGTGGCCATCTTGGATTAGGTACGGACATGCCGGATCCCTATTTTGGAAGGGACCATCTAAGGACCATTGTGACTAAGTTTGGTTATAATTGGACTGGTAGTTTCTGAGAAGAAGACCTTTGAATGTCTTTTCCATAGGGTCCAATGTTAAAACTATGTTCCCCGCTGGCGGCCATCTTGGATTAGGTACAGACCTGTCAGATACCTTTTTTAGAAGGGACCATCTATGGACCATTGTGTCTAAGTTTGGTTATAATATGACTGGTAGTTTCTGAGAAGAAGATCTTTAAATGTCTTTGCCATAGGGTCCAATGTTAAAATTATGTTCCTCGCTGGCGGCCATCTTGGATTAGGTACAGACTTGCCGGATACCTTTTTTGGAAGCAACCATCTAAGGACCATTGTGACTAAGTTTGGCTATAATTGGACTTGTAGTTTCTGAGAAGAAGATCTTCGAATGTAATTTCCATAGGGTCCAATGTTAAAACTATGTTCCCCGCTGGCAGCCATCTTGGATTAGGAACGGATGTGTCGGATACCTTTTTTGGAAGGGACCATCTAAGGACCATTGTGTCTAAGTTTGGTTATAATTGGACTAGTAGTTTCTGAGAAGAAGATCTTTAAATGTCTTTTCCATAGGGTCCAATGTTAAAACTATGTTCCCCGCTGGCAGCCATCTTGGATTAGGTACAGACCTGTCAGATACCTTTTTTAGAAGGGACCATCTATGGACCATTGTGTCTAAGTTTGGTTATAATATGACTGGTAGTTTCTGAGAAGAAGATCTTATATGTCTTTCCCATAGGGTCCAATGTTAAAATTATGTTCCCCGCTGGCGGCCATCTTGGATTAGGTACAGACTTGCCGGATACCTTTTTTGGGAGCAACCATCTAAGGACCATTGTGACTAAGTTTGGCTATAATTGGACTGGTAGTTTCTGAGAAAAAGATCTTCCAATGTAATTTCCATAGGGTCCAATGTTAAAACTATGTTCCCCGCTGGCAGCCATCTTGGATTAGGTACGGACGTGTCAGATACCTTTTTTGGATGGGACCATCTAAGGACCATTGTGTCTAAGTTTGGTTATAATTGGACTAGTAGTTTCTGAGAAGAAGATCTTTGAATGTCTTTTCCATAGGGTCCAATGTTAAAACTATGTTCCCCGCTGGCGGCCATCTTGGATTAGGTACGGACATGCCCGATACCTTTTTTGGAAGGGACCATCTAAGGACCATTGTGACCAAGTTTGGTCCCAATTGACCTAGTGGTTTCAGAGGAGAAGATCTTTGAATGAAAAGTTTATGATGGAAGGACGGACGGACGGACGACGGACGGAAGGACGGACGACCGCCAGACGCCGGACGCCAAGTGATGGCAAAAGCTCACCCTGGCATAGCCAGGTGAGCTAAAAAAGAATACAAAAATCCAGTACTTTGCACATCTCTTACAAATGCACAATCATTCTGTAAAATATCTTCAAAACTGCAGGAGGATTTATCCAGGCAAATGGTGTACCCTATAAGCATTATCTCGCCTAAAAATGTTCAACAAATGCATTTTTTATGAGAAATCAGCAAAAATCAAATTCAAGTAGTATGCACATCTTCAATACATGCACATGTCTGCAAAATAAAAACTTCCTACCTTAAAAACTGTAGGAGGAGTTATCCGGACAAATGATGTACCCTATATGCATTATCTCGCCAAAAAATGACTAATTTCAACAATGCATATTTTTGTGAAAAATCAGCAAAATGAAAATCCAAGTAGTATGCATATCTTTGATATATACATAATCAATCTCCGAAATAAAAGTTTCCTACCTTATAAACTGTAGGAGGAGTTATCCGGACAAACCCTATACGCAATATAATGCGTAAAAATGACAAAGTTCAACAATGAGTAATTTTCTGAAAAATTATCCAAAATTAAAATCCAATTAGCATGCACATCTTTGATATGTGTACAATCGACCTGCAAAATACAAACATCCTATCTTAATAAGTGTAGGAGGAGTTATCTGGACAAATGATGTACCCTATATGCAATATAATGCGCAAAAATGACAATGTGTATTTTTCTGAAAAATTATCCAAAATCAAAATCCAAGTAGCATGCACATCTTTGATATGTGTGCAATCAACCTGCAAAATAAAAACCTCCTATCTTAAAAACTGCAGGAGGAGTTATCCGGACAAATTATGTACCCTATATGCAATATAATGTGCAAAAATGACAAAGTTCAACAATGTGTATTTTTCTGAAAAATTATCCAAAATCAAAATCCAAGTAGCATGCACATCTTTGATATGTGTGCAATCAGCCTGCAAAATAAAAACCTCCTATCTTAAAAACTGTAGGAGGAGTTATCCGGACAAATGATGTACCCTATATGCAATATAATGTGCAAAAATGACAAAGTTCAACAATGTGTATTTTTCTGAAAAATTATCCAAAATCAAAATCCAAGTAGCATGCACATCTTTGTTATGTGCACAATCAACCTGCACAATAAAAAAACTTCTTATCTTAAAAACTGTAGGAGGAGTTATCCAGACAAATGGTGTACCCACTTGATGACAGACGGACGGACGGACTAATGGACCAGTCAAAAACTATATACCCTCCGCAACTTCGTTGCGTGGGGTATAATTAACATCAAAATCCACAGGCATTATCTTTTTATGAAAAAAGTTTTTGAATTCCATTTTAATTGTGAGTTCTCTGGAATCAAATGACAATCTTTACTTACAGGCATCCTAAATAATCAGAAACATTTTCATGGTCGCATAGAGTGTCAGATTAGACAGGTTCCATTGCAATAAAATTTACTACAAAATATGTATAATATAAAACTAGAACTTAATGTAGGACATGAAACTAGAGTCATTGAAGATAGCGATGACAAAAAACAGCATTCTACATTCATAAAAGTTGTAAATCTCAAAGCATGGCTATGAAAAATTCAATTCATGTGGTTTGTTTCCATTGATTTATTCACTTTTTTACCTTTTCGGGGCCATTTAGGGCTTACTATATGGTGTGAGGTTCCTCACTGTGTTGAAGACAATATGGTGACCCCCAGATGTTTTGTTTTTGGTCGTTTTAACCTGGATATGGGATGTTGTCTCCTTGACATTTACCCCATTTCCTTTCTTTTTCATACTTATTAGAAATAATAACAAATGTACTCAATCATGAAAATAAGACACAAGAAAGATGAATTGACTGACTGGCATAATAGCTTAAGATGAACCATAAAAACCAATACAATACACCTTATTCTTACTTTCAACGGCGCCATTTTTACCCTGAACTGATTGAACACTGGTTGCCGATCTTAGCTGTGCTAAACATGGGAAATTCATATCTCTTTCTTTTTGGATAAAATAAGTTGGTTGGACATGTAACCCATGGATAAAACAGTTGATTCACCTCGTCTTTTCTGAATAATAAGTCCTTAAAGATGAAAGCAAGTAGGTGCTACAATTTATTCCCTTTGCTCATTATGGCTGGCAGACATCATTGATGCCGGCTGACCTTTGTTGACCCCTATGTAATAGTGGATATTTTCCGGAATGGAACAGAATTTGGTAAGTAAGAAAGTCATGTATGGCAGTTGAATGATATAAAGCAACAGATAACCAATTATTTTTTTTTCTTTTGTAACCCCATTCAAATTACATTCTTTGAAAGAAAAGAATCTCAACAACTTCTATTATCAGCTGGTTCAAATTTTGGAAAAAGAATCTCAAGAATTTGTGTCATTCAGCTGGTTCAAATATTGAAAAAAGAGTCTCAATAACATGTATCATTCACCGGTTCAAATTTTGCAAGAGGGAATCATCAAAGGACTATTTTGATCAAATATAGAGCTTAGTCATTAGTGCTCTTAATGTAATTATTTCCAAATGACCAGGTGGTTCAGTTGTGAAGATTTCTGCATGAACAGTTAACAATGGACGATAGGTGACAGACACTAAGTAATGCAAAACCTTTTTTTTGAAGAGGAAATCAAAATTTATGTGTGTTTTTTTTCAACGTACCTGCCTAGCTCACTTATGGCAACAGCTATCATGGCCAGAACATGCCTGCAATAAAGCTCCTCTTCAGAAAGGAACTACTAAGATATTTCTATTCAGGAGAAGTACAATGAAACCTGTCTAAACTGAACCCTGACTAAACCTTAAACCTGTCTAAACCAAACACAATGTGAAGACAGTTTCTATCAATTTCTGTATATTTTAAACCTGTGAAAACCAAACACCTGTCTAAACCGAACAAATTCTTCAGTCCCAGAGGGGTTCGGTTTAGACAGATTTCACTTAACTACCTATAGACTTACATGTCCATATATTTGAACTACTCAACTCTTTCCATAAAAGAGCTCTGGCTGCTCTCATCACTTTATCCATTTCAGAATTGTCTTTTATCCTTGAACTTTGACCTGATACAAATTCAACCTCTGTAGCCTCTGTTGTCATTGGTAACATCACATCAAAGAACAAAGACAGCTACAAGTATATTCATTTATATAGAATCTTTCAATGAAAGGTACTAATTGATCGCAAGTTAAACAACTCTACACATTAATGCAGTGTTGCAATGCAAAATTTTGTTTCTATTATTTCTGTTTAAATTTAATAGATTTTTATTTATTAAAGTTTATGAATAAAATCACCTCTACAAATTGTTGCATACAGTAAACAGAATTTAGGAAAGGAATAGAATTATGCAGCAATGCATTCCGCTTACATTCATCCTAAGTATTTCAAGATTAGATGGAGTTGTGCCTATATGAAGCTGATAATCTTACAAGAAGCTAGAGGCTAAGTTGAGCCTGCATTACTCACATTGACAATGGCTTTCTGAATGTCCCTATGTAAAAGTATATCCCTGCTAATAGCCTAAACATATTAATAATGAAATTTCTCTCATCTTATTTTTCCTTTAAAAATGTTTATATCAATTTTGGTTATTCAATTTTTATGTTGTAGGTAAATGGGAGAGCAATGATCTGTAAAGGCAATTACATGTATTTATTTTTTTAACCCTCATGCTTTAAAATTAAATTTTGTTTATACATGTATTACGCATGATTTTAGTGCTTACAAGATAAAATATAGTAATGGTGCATTATACATGATACCCCACCATGTTTCACAAAATTTCAAAGTGTCAAGGGCATAACTCCAAAATCCCTTGGACCTCTGAGCCGTAAGCTGAACTCAACCAAAGTTTTGCGGTTAACAACTTAAATACCAAAGTTTGAAGAAAATATATTATTTCATTCACAATTACCATTCAGAAACCCTGAAATTCACAAAATTTATAAGTTTCAAGGGGCTTAACTCCAGAACCCATTGGACCTCCGAGTCCAAAGTCAACCTCGGCCTTAGTTTGTATGTAACCAAAATACAAATCAAGTTTGAAGACAGTTTGTTATTTCATTCACAAGTTATTAGTCGGATAAAAATTTTAAAGTTTCGAGGGGCATTATCTCCAGAACCCCTTGAACTTTGAACCAAAAATTGAAATTGGCCTGAGTTTTATGGCAAACTTACCATACAAGTTTGAGGACTGTATGTTATTTCATTCACATGTTATCAGGATACCGACAGACAGACAGATGGACGGACGGACAGATACATGACTGAGGTATCACATAATACCTCGCCACTACATGTGGCTTGGTATAATAATATATTGGTATATAAAGCATTTTTATTGAATTGTCTCCACTTCAAAGTTTGATTTCCTTAAAAATCATGACAGTTTTTTACTTTTTACCCAAATTTCTTGTATAAATTTTACTTTTTAACATATTTGTATATACCTGTATTGGTGGTTCACCACTATCAACTCCCATGTAGGTACATGCATCTAATGGTGGTTTCATATAAAAACTTAATAGTTTGCCTGCTATAACACTGCTAAAATATACCACAGAGGGAACCTGCAATAAATGGACATTAAAAAACATCTTTTATTTTTTTATTTTTGAATCTAATGCACCGTGGTTAAATCCAACATCAAAATATGATGATTGGCAGAAAGTGTAAATACTGGAATATTATTGGCTGTCAGACAATCAATGGTGGATAAACTACAATTTAAAATTCAATGACTTTGCTTAAATCCTGCATTTTTTTACTTGGTGTTTTTTAACTCTACCCTGAACTGACTCACTTACAATGTTACGGATGCCCTATACAGAGCATGATATGCCTACTCTTCGGAAGTACCTGATGTTGCTTTCAGTTTTACAGGAGTTCACACTGTAAGAGGTTTAGTTTTAAATGTTGTGTTTTTATTTTCAAACTTTTTGTGGATGCTTGTGTGTTTTTGGTATTTTTTTCTTGTTCTTCCATATCTTGGAGCTTTGATTTTTGTAATTTATGAGTCTTTGTTCCTTATATTCTAATGCCATTGTTTCCTGTAGTTTTTGAAAAGTGATTTGATCCATATTCTGAAAAAATACTTGCATTACATCAGACATTAAAATTGAATTTGCATATCCTATCAGTTTTTTTTTCACAAATTTCAT
>MJUU01008308.1:64159-74510 GCA_002080025.1 Modiolus philippinarum
TGTCATCCTTTGCCCGACAAAAGCACTAGTGTCTTAAGCTAGTGGACGATTACAACATATAAACCTCAATGTCTCAAACACCCAAGGGATCGATGAAAACATTTAGAGTTAGAGACGTGTTCAAGCTATCGAGGTAGAACTATGTTTAAACTTTAAACAAAGGGACCAGAAAAGGGATTCAAGACATCCATGGTATATAACCCTTGATATAGTCTGATCACTTTTTGTCATGGAGTCAAATGATTTAAGAATTTGAAAGCACAGTAGATCTTCCAAAGACATGGATCAAGGATCCTAAAATAGGGGAGAAGTGATTCAATAAATTTTTGATGAACCATGTTATTTTTGTCCACTTCGATTTTCAGAACTTTAATTCTGTATTTCTGTTCAGTTTTGGTCCAGAATGTTTTTCTTTGATAAGTTTATTTTACTATTAAAATTTTTTTTTCTTCATGATCATCTGTGTGATTAATTCACAGAAAACATTCTATTTTTTATTTTGGCCTATGCATATATACGTACAGAATATCCTTTCTTTGCACTGATGTATTCTGTAACAGTTAATAGAGCATTGATTGTAGCACCACCACTGCCAACATTACACTTGGGATCCTCTACAGTCAAAACTATGACATCTTTGTCAATGTGACCTTTAGCTTGCCTTAGTTCTAGTTCTTAAATAGAAAATACATTTGAAAAGATATTTGCCTGTAGCTTGACTAACACATTAGACAGTATGCAGTTATTTAAGGTAGATCGACACTGTTGCGCTGCGCAATTCAATCGCGCATTAGAAAAATAAAGAGTCGGATACGGGGTAGGTTTGATTTTTGGACCGGAACAGTAATTTGACGGCTTTTCCTTTGTGACGTCATAATTGAATGACAGATGTGAAACGTTTTATTTCGTTTACATTGCCACGAATTAACTCCCTTTTCCCGTAAATAATGTTTAATCCAGAATCTTAGTAAAATATCTACGTTAAAAGCTTGGTGACATATACATTTTTTTATTGTTACCAATAAATTACATCAGAAACTATCTTTTCACAAAAATACATCAAATTCTCATGGAGAAAAAGTTCATTTCTATTCAGCTAAAAATTATCTTTCCATATTTTCCCCGTGCATTCTTTGTAAATTTAGGTGAAAAAATTGCTAAAAATGAGCAAACNAATACTTGAAAAAGCAAGCATGGTGACCCATAGTTTTTATTACAGATTTCGGTTAAGTAGGATATGTCCTTCAATTGTGCCGACTTACAACAAAATCTCATGGATTTGAATATTACTGTCTATCTACCTAAATGTGTATCCAGGCAATAGACCAGAATATTTCACTGAGGTAATGGAAACAGCTCAGTGTTCTATTGCCTGAAGCCAACGGCTGAGGGCAATAGAACATTGAGCTGTTTCCATTATTGAGGGAAAATAATTCTGGTCTATTGCCTGGATACACATTAAATAACTGTTTTATTACCTAATCTGCTGTTTGCAAAACTCAAATTTACTGCAAATTATTGTACATATACACAAATGATCATTTGCAGCAAAAAAATGCTTAGTAAATGTGTTCAAATATAATTGTTTTTTTTAAAATTAACATTTTAGATATCTGCAAATGTGCAAAATGATACATAAATATACATTTTCTTGTTGAATCATTTAAGGTGGTTCGGGTGTCTAAAACTGCGCATTCATCTTGCGCATGTGATGAAGATTTGAATTTACCATTAAAATGTTGTAAAAATGATTTTGAATAGTTCATTGATAATAAAGAAAATGAAATAAGCAACATTTATGCTGCAAGTGTGCAAAACATATCACATATTTGAAAAACTCTAATTTTATTAAGGGGAGATAATTCTAAAGAAATAATAAGGGGAAAATCACATTTTCATGATTTTTTCAAAAATATGATCGGTGACCCCATTTTTTTATTTCATATTTCCAAAGTTATTTCTTTAACACAGCTTATACTACATTTTCAACAAAATCTATCGTTTTATTCATATAAAAAATTATAAAATAGTATTTTCTCCCTATATAGACTATATTAAAAAGCTCGAAATCTTGCTATTTTTGGAAGCTTATCCCGGAAAAACAAGTTCGGTGACCTATTGATTTTTTACTAAAATTTTAAAGTGCATGTAATAAGCTTTCATTCACAGAAAAATAAGAAAATCTATCGTTTTGTTTTTAGTCACCCGAACTACCTTAATAGTGTTAATGAATGTGAATTAATTCGCTTTACACATTTTCAAAACCATAGTAATAAATTTGGTCAGTCAGAACCCCAGGGTCAGAACTCTGGTTGATTTTTTTGTGTGTGTGTTCAACCTGTCTTGTAGTTACTGTATTTCTCTCTTTATCAATAATTCATTTCAAAGAATTTTAATGGAAATTAATAAAATATTCTATCAAATGTGTCAACGCAAAAACAACATCCATGTCACAAAAATCAATAGCCAGGAAATAGAACAGTAATGAATATTCATGAAATCCTTTTGACCAATTACAGTAGCCAACCAATAGAATGGTAATGAATATTCATGATGAAATCATTCTGACCAATCACAGTAGCCAAGCAATAGATCATATAACAATAGAACACCCCAGGCAATAGAACACCATGAAATAGAACACTTGAAAATAACAATCTCCAAAATAGTTCAAAATACAAAATGCTTATATATTACAGTCAACTCCACTTAATAGCATACCTCTTAATAGAATATTTCTCTAAATTGCATACAATTCTGCTGCACAAAACCATTTACTATATGCCTCAATATTATTTATTCCTTTTAATTGCATATTGAATAGTTAAAAAATTCCTGTTAATTGAATAGTTTCATTTTCAAATCAAGACATGTTTTGTGAAATTTAACATTAAAAGTATATATTTTTAGCAAATTATTCTGAAAAAACTAATTAAAATGAGATATCTAATTATGAAATGTCAAATCAATTAATAAATTTGTGTAAACAGACTGTAATCTCTATGTTTGTTTAATGATTAACTCATCATTTGACTCTTTTCAAGTTAATTGACATGTTTTTAAAAGCAAGATTGAAAACTCCTCTTAATAGAATATTCCTGTTAATTGCATATTTTTTCCTGACAAATAAGGTTTTCAATTAACAGGAATCCACTGTATAACATATAAAACAATACAATTAGGTAATAATAAAATCTAAAACCTACCAGGGTATGTTTACAAGTCTGAAAATATAAATTTTTCTTATTACCCATGGTTAACTTTTCATCCAAAGACCTTCTCCTCTGAATCACTTGGCCAATAAACTATTATTAGCATGATTAGTTCGGTCACAATAGTAATTGTTTGGTCACTTTCAAAGTTTGTTTTTATAATGAAATTGTCTTTAGCCATATGCACTTACCTTTTTGTAAAGCCTCTCCCCATTCCTTTTTAGCACATGTTAATACAATAGCTGTCCATTTCACCTTTTTAGTCATTCCTAAAATAAAAATTGTAATGGTGCATTACATGATACCTGCCTTGTTTCAGAAAATTTCCAAGTTTCAAGGGACATAACTTCAGACCTTGGACCTCTGAACAAAAAACCAAACTTAACCTGAGTTTTGTGGTAAACAACTTACATACCAAGTTTGAAGACCATATGGAATTTGGTTCTCAAATCATCAGTCAGAAACCCTCCAGGTCGGATGGACAGACCTACAGATGGAAGAACACATGACTGAGGTTATCACATAATACCTGGCCACTTTGTGCGGCAGGGTATACAAAATAAACTTGAACTGAATTGTCCTAAAACCATAGAACAATAAATTTCAATCTCAATTGTTAAAAATACTGTTAATCTTAAATTATTGAAAACTGAATTTTATTGCCAATTAACATCAGTCCTCTGCCGCAAATGCTGAAATTTTAAGGGTTTTACTGTTATTTTTTGCAATTTCTAAATTTTCAGAAATAATTGAAAAGGAGTTTAATAGTATTTTAATAAATACTGTAAACAAGAGTGGACCCTAATAGATGTCTCACCCATCCCTGCTTGTCGCTAAACAGTCATGTACTACTAAAGAGCAACCTACAAGCCAAATATTATTACCATACCATTTACAGTAATTAAGAAACTATTCTAATCAGAAACACTCAACTTTTTTCACTAGACCATGAAATTGAGGTCAAGGTCAAAAGCCATATGTCAGACTGACATGTACTAACCAAGACCAAGCTATATACCAAATATCATTGACCTATGGCTTGTAGTTATTGAGAAACAGACTTAAGCAAAAAAACTTATCTGGTTACTGGACCGTGAAATTGAGGTCAAAGTCAAAAGCTATACGGCAGACTGACATGTACTAACCAAGACCAAGCTATATACATGTACCAAATATCATTGACCTATGGCTTGTAGTTATTGAGAAACAGACTTAAGCAAAAAACTTAACCTGGTCACTGGACCATGAAATTGATGTCAAGGTCAAAAGCCATATGGCAGACTGACAAGTACTAACCAAGACCAAGCTATATACCAAATATCATTGACCTATGACTTGTAGTTATTGAGATACAGACTTAAGCAAAAAAAACTTAACCTGGTCACTTGACCGTGAAATTGAGGTCAAGGTCAAAAGCCATACGGCAGACTGACATGTACTAACCAAGACCAAGCTATATACCAAATATCATTGACTTCTAGCTTGTAGTTATTGAGAAATGGACTTAAGCAAAAAAACTTAACCTGGTCACTGGACCGCAAAATATATGTCAAGGTCACATAATTTTTGGTCCGAAAGATAGGGTTTGTCGTAAGCTACCTATGGACCAATTACAAAGTACCTACATCAAAGGCTTCTATATAATCACTTGAGTTTACGCCGCCACTGCCGTCGCCATTATACTTTGCACGCCTATATCTCGCTTTCTGCGACTTTCATCGCGGGCGAGACAAAAACTAAATAAATTGAAAAATACATTGGCAAACAAATCCCAAAGCAAAAACAAGTGTGGACCCAAATTGATGTCTCGCCCGTCCCTTCATGGTCGCAAAACTGAAGAATTACCACTATATAGCATTGGAATAGAATTTTTGATCTTTGATAACTTTTTTATTATATGCACGATTTTGGATCTGTAAAATGCATGTTAAACATTGGGATATGCATATTTTTTTTACTGATTTACTTTTTTGAAAAAATAAGCAAATATTTTCCATGTGCATTTCCAAATTGTAGATTTTTTGAAAATTTATATGGTTTACATATACACTAATTCTACACATTGAAACTGAAACAAATGTTAATTTTTACAAACTGTTAAAGTGTAAACATTCCGTAATTAAGATCAAAAAGAATTATAAATTAATATCAAATAACAATTTCTTACTTGTTAATTGAAAATGACAATTTTATGACCCTAATCAGTGACAACAACTTCTTGCCAACCAAGGTAAATTTTTCAGGCCTGTGACGTCATGGCGAAATCTCCTATAACATATATTATAGTATCCAACTAGGATTTTCAAGTTAATTCATATACTACTATTTAGTTTAGAGTTCTTCTTTGTGTCTTTGGATATGTGAGGGTGTGAATGGGGGTTCTCTTTTGAAAATTCCAGTCATATGATGATAACGGTAGGACATTTTAAGCCCTTTCACGAATCATGCTAGCATTTTTGAAAATTAACGGTAAAAATTTGATCAATAAAGGCATTAACAGTAGCAGAAAAAGCCATTTAACGGTTAACGGTAAAGGGCATTCATACCCTCATACATATGATAAACAAAAGAAGATAAAATAATGCAAGCCGAAAATTTAGTTCAGAGGGGTGCCTTTGACTTTGAGACATGCTATTTTGCCAAATCTATCCTAATCCTGTGCTTCATCTTATTGCTACGGTGACCTTAAGAATTTATCATGTTTACATGTAGGTTTAACGAATCACTCTCAAATAGGAACAAAATAAGTGGCGTTTTATGTATATGCGGTTGAAAGACACACCGGACTCGGAGAATCTCCAGACTTCAAATGCTAAGAAAAGTTCTGCATCTAAATATAGTTCAGTGATTCTGTCACTTCACTTGAGCCAAACTTTATGTGTAGTATTGTGACAATATGCATGAGAAAAACAGTAGCTATCAAACGTGTAGTTTAGTAAAACTGTATTTTTCTTGACAGGAGCACCTGTCAATTACTTTTATTTATCTCCCTTGCTTGTTTCCTTCCGTTTCCGGTTTACATTTTCAGCAGCAAGAACATTTCAAAGTGTGGGTTTTGCAGTTTTCGTCTTTCATTGGGTAGGTCCATGCACTGAAACACACTCCTGAAAGTATTATGTATTCATGATTTTATAATATGAATCTCAAGTTCACACAGAATGAATTATAAACATGATAAAGGCAAGGGAACAGCTAAAAGTGACAGGTACAGGTAGGATAGGAGAGACGATATTCCTTTTCCATCTCTTCCTTAGGGCAAGCCAAGTCCCTTTTGCGATATGTGCATGTTGTATAAGAAATTTTCTTCACTAGAAATACAAATACAAAAAACGTTATTTTAACATCAGTACATATACACAAGGACGTATAGTTAGAAGGATAAGAAGAGAATCCTACTTTCCTAGAACTATCAAGGACTGGAACATACTACCGGAAAGCTGCGTCACTGTCAGTAGCATTGAGGCCTTCAAGACCAGCCTGAAAGCCACATTCTGACACCAAGATGGATAATTGTTTTTAATCATCACTGTATATAGAAATATAGCACTTGATTTATTGTGATCTAAATTTGGGGAAAATTTTACATACACATCCAAAAAGTGGCAGAATAATCAGTGTTTTGATGGTGGCTGCAAACTGGTAAAAGTAGAAGTAGAAGAAACACATACACAATCAATGTTGCAATTCAAAATCTTTAGTGAGGCGTTTGATATGCATTTACTTTTGAGCTATCTACTTAAAAAGTTGTATATAGATTTAAATAAAATTATGCTTTTCTGAAAGCTGAATGAGTTTTACATCCATAAAGTAAATTTCATTTCGTTACAGAAAGTAGTTTCTTCAATACACATGACTGAAACTTGAAATCAACACATTTTCGTTGATTTTTTTGTCACTTCCGGTTTAATTTTTGGTAAAAATGGACCACGATTTGGACCTAAAGGCATTAAAAGTAATTCACAGAAATACTCAAATTTAACATCTTTCTAAAGTTTAACATCTACTGTACATGCAGAACAATTTTTGTGACCATCATTTTTATATTTACATTGTTCAATGCTTTAAAGAGTGTCCTGAAATTTACAAAATCTCACGCTCGCGGTATATTTCCAAATTTTCACGAGATTCTTATCCTTCTAAATATACATCTTTAATATACATAACATTAAAACATAAGCTCTTATAAGCTTTGGAACTGACACTTTTCTTCAACATGTTCAAAAAGGGATAAAATTACCACCCATTTTTCAGGTGAAATCTGATTTAACAAGATGTTGGGTGATTGTATACTGGTAGCTCAAACTTTAGTGTAACCTGAGTATGGAACTCGACACAAAATTAGCTATGGTCACATACAGTTAGCTCAATGTGAACTGATTCTCTCTCTCTTATCACAGATTTCGGTGTTACATGGTGTGACATGGTTAATTTCAGATTAATCTCCCAAACTCTAATCTCAACACCGCAAGTGTTATTGCTGATGAGGGCTATAAAACTTATAAATGTTAATTACCTGTTCAATTGTCAAAATTCAATGATTGACAAGTTGCAAGTCAATATTTGTTATGGTTGTAGAAATTTCAACATCCTCGCTGTTAATGGAAAATTATTTTCTTGAAAATACATTTTAAGAAGTAATAATTTGATAACTGCCAGGTGCCAAAACATTTAAAAAAGTAATTTATATTGCTGTGTAAAATTGAATGTCTCTTCCAACATGTGAAACATGAGGTTTCCACTTGTTTCACTAAAAAAAACATTCCTGTCCCGACTATGGATTAAAACATTTTACAAACAAACAAACAAACGTTTTTTTGTCAATTAAGACGCCCCAGGAGGAGCTGAACAATCAATATAAATTTAAATACAATAATTTCAGTGATTACAGTGATTATTTATTTTACAGGAACAAAATGCGGTTACAACTTTATTTAAACCTCTAAAAATAATTAACGATTTAGCGTATGTCCTGCTAACGAACATTCTTCAGTTTTATTCATCCCTTAAACATGTTAAAAAGATGAAATGTGAATGACTTGCTAATTAATGACTGTGGTTACCGGTAAAAGATCAAAGGAAGACAGGTAAATAAATTTTGCGTTGTTGGGAGGATTTTCATTTTCAGGACAATAAACGACACGCTAATCACTGCGATTCCTCCAAGACAACGCCAAGTATTTTTTGGTGAATTTCGGTGTTTTGCAATGTCCCACCAAGAAAATAGCAGTGTTGAGAGAGAGAGAGAATCAGTTCGCATTGAGCTAATTAACTGTATGGGGATTGAACCCGGGACCTCTAGCACTCTAGTCAGCTGCCTAACTGAGTTAGCGTAAGAATGGTTCTATTAGCAGTTTTCACAAAATTTGTCTGTCCGACAGAGAAAACCGACATTTTGGCATGTTTGGCAGAAGCTGAGAAGGACCAGTAAAAAATCATAGAGTGTCAGTCCCAAAGTCCAACATTAATCTTTAGCTAAGCTACATGTATTGATAATGAGGTTTCAGGCTGCACAAATGACAATCTTCTGGTAGGTTAGAGACTATTTTGTATGTTACTACTAGCAAATTGCCTTTCAAAAATCTTTGGTCAAATTGAAAAGTTGACTCTCACTAAGTCAAAAGAACATTCCAAACAGGAAGTTATAAGTATTTATAATCCAAATTCAGAAAAACATGATTATTTTCCGGAAATCTCCAATAATACGAAATGTTGAAACTTTTGGTTTGATAACCTCTTGGTCAGTCAGATAAGTCACAAAAGACTGCTGGACCTGATGTCCACTAAATTTCAAATGTATTCCATGACGACTACATTTGTGTATGTTAGCCCAGTCTACTGGCTATTTATATCTATTACCTACTACAATACATTTTGTACATGCAGGTTGTTCTGTCACACTTCCCCAACCTTGAGAATCATCATACTTGCTTTGTATGACTCTCAACACACAAATTACTACTCAAACTCTGGTAAGCTCTATCTAAGCAACATGGTTTTTTATGCCCCGCCACGTAGTGGAAGGGGCATATAGATTTACCCTTGTCCGTGCGTCCATCCTTACGTCCCGATGTTAAGTTTTGCGTTTAGGTCCATATTTTGGTTACCTCTTGTAATATTTCAATAATATTACATCAGCACATGCACCTTGATTAGTACTACCAGATTCACTAACAATTAGGAATCCATGACCTACATGGTACAACCGCATGGTTGATTGACTTTTGTTAAATTTTGCGTTTAGGTCCATTTCACATCAACTACTCATCATACCACAATGATGTCTCATCAAATTACTCCCCTTGATGAGTACTACCCAAATCATCAAGAATTAAGTGGCTTTGACCTATATTTTATGCTTGTAATTGAGTGACTTTTGTTAAATTTTGCGTTAAGGTCCATTTCTCATCAACTACTCATCATACCACAATGATATCTCATCAAATTAATCACCTTGATGAGTACTCCATAAATCATCAAGAAATAAGTGGCTTTGACCTATATTTTTCGCTTGAGTGGCTTTTGTTAAATCATGCATTTAGGTCTATTTCTACACATCTAAACATGCTATCACAACGGTGTTGCATCAAATAAATCACCTTGACAGGTGCTATCCAAATCAAGGACAATTAAGTGTCCTTGACCTACATTTTATGCTTGAGTAACTTTTGGTAAAATTTGTGTTTTAAGGTCCATTTCTAAACAACTACACGACATATCATTATGATATTTCATGAAAAGACCCATCTTGGTGAGAACTACCTAATTATTGGACAATTCTTTGACTTAGACCTACATTTTACACATGAATGACTTTGTTAAATTTTTGCATTAGGTCCATTTATTAACTAGAGTAAGGACTGTCAGAAACGACAGTGATCCCCGCACCCCCTGTTTGACACAGAAAACAGCTATAGACCCTGGGAATAATTTTTCTTAACATTTTTGAAATTAAACTATTGACAGTCACTATTTTTACCATAAGGAATTAAGGAATATATGGTTGTTAGGCAGAATTCCAAAAAATAAGTAGTCTTTGAGACTTTCAGGAATTTTACCAAACTTGGAATCATATATTTTGGAAATCAAGTTTGTGAAATATTTCTTCTAATTCTAACAAATTTTTTAACTATGGTTTCAAT
>MJUU01008308.1:81759-93537 GCA_002080025.1 Modiolus philippinarum
CTGAAATTTTGGAGAAAATCCAAAAACCCTTGTAGGAGTTACTGCCCTTTTTTCACAGAATTTTCAAAATTTTCATATTTTTCGTCTTTTATTTCCAAAACTATAGAAGATGAAGGTTAAGTGTAAATTGATAAAATGTTTGCCATGCTGTGCTGACTTCAAAAGTGGTGTTGAAAATCGTTCTTTGACCGCCATTTTCAAAATGGCCGCCAAAAAAGGGGGGAAAATTCAACATTGTTCAATTTCAATAAAATTTGGTTTTCAAATAGATATTGATGTTGCGACTTCAAAACCAATGTTGAAAATTGTTTGTTGACCGCCATTTTCAAAATGGCCGCCAAGAGAGGCTGGAAAAATCAACGTTGTCTGATTTCAATGAAATTTGGTTTCCAAATAGGTATTGATGTCATAACTTCAAAACTGATGTTAAAAATTGTTCGTCGAATGCCATTTTCAAAATGGCCACCAAAACAGGCGGGAAAATTCAACATTTTCCGATTTCAATGAAATTTGGTTTCCAAATAGATATTGATGTTGCGACTTCAAAAACTGATGTTGAAAATTGTTCCTTGAACTCCATTTTCAAAATCATGAAAATGGCCACCAAAAAAAGGCAGGAAAATTCAACATTGTCCAATTTCAATGAAATTGGCTTCCAAATAGATATTGATGTTGTGACTTCAAAACTGATGTTGAAAATTGTCATTACCCGCCATTTACAAAATGATGTTTTGACTGACTTCAAAACTGGTGTCGAAAGTGGTCCTTAGCAAGAATGTTTTTTGTCAAAAAAGCCAAACAAAGAGATATAATAAAACGTGATCAGACTTTTAGATACAGTTCAAAATATTGGTGGTGTTCCAGCTACCAAAGTTTGAGAGACTGAAGTTCAACTGTATAATCTACAATGTAAGCTTGATTTTCGTATTGTGCTGCATAGTTTTCTTCACAATATAAGAAATATGTTTAAACTAGATTATAAAAGGGAACCCCTGCCCAATTATTTTTATGGAAACGGGGACTTGGAATGTTTTGATTTCAGCAATATGCATTATCCGAATTTTAAGGGGAACCCCTGCCCAAATTTTTTCTTGAATGATGGTCTGAAATGGGTTGTAATGGATAGTGGGGCTTTAAATTACGGTGGAAACTGCTGAATCTACCTGCCCAATTGGAACCATACTTGGTGACAACTGTCCATAGTCGGTACCTATCGAAGAATGTGTCTGGTAAGTCTGCATGTATTCCAAGATGGCTGCCAGCAGGGGACATAGTTATATCCCCCACGAACGAAGTTCAGGGGGGTATATAGGAATCACCCTGTCCGTCTGTCTGTCTGTCCATCTGTCTGTCTGTGAGAGCAAACAATTTTTTGTAACAGTTTTCTCAGTAACTACTCATCACTGCAGCTTGAAATTTTGTATGCAAGTTTGACATGATGTCCAATACCGCAAGTGGCGATTTCAGGATTGCCGAACATCTACTTCCTGTTATCCGACTTAATTAATTTTAGAAATCTTTTGTCAATCGTAAGAACTTTTCGTAACAGTTTTCTCAGTAACTACTCATCACTGCAGCTTGAAATTTTGTATGCAAGTTAAGAATTATGTCCCATACCACAAGTAGTGATTTCAGGATTGCCCGATATCTACTTCCTGTTTACCAATTTAGTTAATTTTCGAGATCTTTAGTCCATCGTAGAAACTTTTCGTAACTTTTATTTCAGTAACTACGCATCACTGCAACTTGAAAATTTGTATTCAAGTCTAGATTGATTTCCTTTACTGCAAATGGCTATTTCAGGATTGTCAGACTTCTACTTCCTGTTTACCAACTTAGTTAATTTTCGATATCTTTTTATGCAAATCTCTCAAAATTTTTAGTACACAATGGAATTGTGCAATTATAACTATTTTTGTGACAAATTATATCTGGATCTTCTACTCCACAATATAGCTGAAATATTGCTGAAGTTGGCGTAAAACATCAATCAATCAATCAATCAACCAATTGGGAGTGTGGGGTATCATTTTATGGCCCTCCAGGCCACAGTACCTCTAGTTTAACATTGGACCATATGGGGAAAAACACATACAAAGACATTCTTCTCTGAAACTACTTGGTCAGTTGGAATCAAACTTGGTCACAAAAGGCCTTTAATGGTCTTCTTAAAAAATTATGTCTGACAAGTCTGCACCTCATCCAAGATGACCACCAGCGGGGACCATTGTTTAACATTGGACCCTATGGGGAAAACAGGTTCAAAGATTTTCTCCTTTGAAACTTCTAGAAAATGAGTAATTTAGGCTTCAGTTTATGCCAGTCATGGACCAGGTGAGCTATACAGGCTCTTGAGAGCCTCTAGTTATAAAACAGATTACATTTAATATTAACCAAATAAATAAAAGCGTTTAACTTTCTCTGGTGAATATTACTGAAATTCTCTTATGATCTTAGTGATTCCCCTAGCTTGTTTTAGAAGGGTATTCCGCCCTGCCTTTTTTTGCATTCCCCTTCTGCCCTTTGGGTTTTAACATTATGTTTCTATTCAAAATTGACACATTTTTATCAATTTTCCCCACTGCCCCCACCAAAAGGCAAGATTTTCCCTGCCCTTTGAAAATTTCTGTGGGAAACATATCTATATATGAGTAGTTATTTTGTGGAACGCAACAAGATTTGAAGCTGCAGTAAGATATGAATGAGAGATATTGCTTTTACGAGAATTTCATTGGCCAAACGTTAGGTAATAGCACATCATGCATGATGTATCACTTTTCCAATGTTTCTATTGGCCCAGTGTGAGATCTCATTAGCTGTGACTAAGGTCACCTAGCAACGTTGTTACTATTGGAAACAAAACAGCAACGTCACAAGCAAACAAAGAACAACAGCTCCACACTGAAAATTCACTGACTTATTTCTAAAAATCGTAAGAAAAAAATGTTTAACAACTCTAAAAATTGGTATATCTAATGAATATCAACTCTCATTATGTAATTTCAAAATTCAAATATGAAAACATGCCATTCGGCGAGTTTATTGGAATGTTTTTTATATTTTGAAATTATATAACTCTAGTTGATATTCAGCGATATACAATTTTGTCCTGTTATGAAATCTATGATTATTTGATCTTATTAGTCATGAATTTTTTCTATAAACTTATTATTACCAAAAAGACAGAGATAATTAGGCCATGCCCAATCTAAAAATGTATTTAATAAATTTGAATTATATTTGTTGTTGTAAAATATGTGAATAAATTGATTGAGTGCCATGGGTATTCATATTCATATTATATGTTGCTCTCATTGCTCCTACTGGGCTCATGATTTGGAAATAAAGATATGTTATGTTAAGTTATTACCTGAGATAGTATTTTTTTGCTGAGTAGACGTTAAACAATATTCAATCAATCAATCAATCATTGGTCAGTTTCTAATTCTCCTTTAAGAGACCTGACAAGCAAATATTGAAAGTCTGCAACAATGATATTATACAAGTACCCCCCTCCCCCCATGACAATGCATGGCTAAGTCCATCTATGGTTATGGGAACCCCAAAAATTGGTCAGATCAAAATAGGAGGTGCACTTTGACACCATGTGATATTTTAGTTTCATCAAATTCCATTCATTGTTTTAAGGGGAGTGTCAGATACAAAGGTGGGGTGGACAGACGGACACAATGAACACTATATACTCTGTTTTTGAAAAAAAGCAGGGTATAATGATCATTGACGTATTATTTTTATTTTATTTTTTGGGCTCTTTGAGTTACAAACTAGTCAAATTACAGATGTTTCTTGAAAAAAGATAATTCTGTTAGGCTGAATCTAGTTGTAATTCATTCAATTTTTTGTCACGAAAATATAATACAATACAGACATCTCTTTGTCAATTTTTATGTGCATTGTGTAAAGTTTACAAACAAACTTGACCACAGGGTCAAATATGATCTTTATAACCTTTATTTTCTTAAATCGGATTAAATTTTTCGCTGATTTAAGGTCTGTACTACATTTCTTTGGACGAAAATTTAAACCTAGTAGATGGTTTATATATACCTGTATACATGCTAATCATATTATTACTTATAAAATAAAACTAGACATGAATTATGATTATCTAATATTAAATCATAATCATATAGGTGTCATAAGTCGAAATAATTCAAGTACATGTCAAATAAAGGGTAATCAGTAGGGGGTGTTCTGAAGGTTGAATGTTTAGATATGTATGTTTCAACATATTGATGACCATGTCAATATTGAAATCCGACTATAATAGACAGATCATATTTAAATAAAGGGCAGATCAGCAGGAATTGTTTACTTCCTGAGCAGAACGAAGAAATATCAATAGTATATAATAGGGATGAATTGTGTGTGATCAGATGTGATATGTATCAATGAACTGTTTAAATATTGATATGGATTTTTTTATGGATAATAAATTAGTGTTTTGAATGTCAGGTGTCAATTTCACATGGAAGTGACAATATGTTTATATCATCATCATGGATTATTTTTGTAGCAAAAATGTAGGAGAAGAATGAATTATCCAGTTTCATTTATTCATTTGTTTGTAAGTACATAATGACAAATTAATAGAGATAAAAAAACATGCTTGATTTAAAAAAGTAAATTTCATTATCAAATCTTGAAATGTTTTATGTAAAGTGTTAGTACATAATGGTAATAGATTTAAGGAAAAAACATAGGGCTGGCAGACACTATAAATACATTGAAGCCCATAGAGCTAGCAGACACAAATTTTGTGCAGATATTTTGGTATCAATCTTAAAGCTTGTGCAGACAAAACTTATGTAAGCCTCATCAGAGAAATATTTGAATCTTATATATACCGTATTCGACCCAATAAGCGCCCAGGGCGCTTAAAAAATTGAAAAACAGGGGCGCTTTATAAAATCGGTAAAACCGGAATTTATGCATGTCCGCTACCGGTATAGTTTTTAAGTTCTATAATGCATCTTTAACTTCCAATTGCTTAAATCATGGTAAAACGAGAAAGTAATAGTATTCAGTCATGTGAATTTGACATAAATGAATAGAAATCGTTACTCAGGAGTCGTGGAAGGTATGTAAACATTATATTTCTTAAAATTACGGCGATAATATACCTCCTCAAAACTCATACATCGGCAAATAAACGTAAGTAAATTTTGGGAGTTTTGAGGGGGCACTTGTGCATTTTAACTTTTAAATATGGTGAGGGAGCGCTTATTGGAGCAGGGGCGCTAATAAGGTCGAATACGGTACTTGCATTTCTTGTATTGCCATTTTTCGACCTTGCAATTAGCTTCACCATTGTTATATTCTGTGATCTCGAGGCACCACCTTTTAATGTTTCCTTAGTATAAAAAGGGGGAAAAACATTGTATATGAGTGATGCTATGTTTTTTTTTTCCTAACAAATATCTATGTTCCCATTGTGTAGAAAAACTATATCTGATCACAAGAAATGCATCATTTTTTGTAAGAATTTTCTTATTTCATTTTGTGCAAAAAGTTTTTTCTGTTCAAAATTAAAAAGTTTTGCTTCATAACTCCAATCATTTTTAAAGGGCTTTCATTTGCATAAGTATGCTAATTCTTTGTTGAGTTCAAACTTTTCCCCTTCAGCCACTTTGATCTAAAATGTTATTAGATATAGTTTGTGAAGTACTTTCTTAAAGCCCTACTCAAACTTCATCATGTTCATATGATAATTCTGAACAAATTTTACGGGAAGACACAAGTGATCTTATAAGTCTTATAAATGTCGAGATGTTATCTTGTTACAATAACTGGAGGAAATTCAATTTTAGTCATGTCAACGTCTAGTGGTCAAAGAATTTGTCAAATAAGTTCACAAGTTTTAATTTACATTGTAAACATTACAAAATTGCAGGCCTCTCAAATTTTTTGTCGGGTCACTGAGTTGAATGGGAATAAATTTGTGTAGTATATAATGAAAAAATGTTAATGTTTATACCCTTAAAACAAAAATTAGACACTTTAATGCCCCTGCTGGCTGCATGGTTATTTTTGGTGTAAATAAATTGTAAACATGGTTAGAGTTCTGTAATTATGAGTTTTTGAGTCTCAGATTAATAAAGGAAGTGAAAGGGACCAACTAATTACTAGTGCCTATCCAAAATTTGGCATCTTCATAACAATATTACAGGTAACAACAGGTACAATTTCAACTTGAGCGACTTGTCTATTTCATCACATCATATTATAATGGTGTTGACCCAATTCATAGTTATTTTATTTACCTTTGACCTACATTTCATGCAAGAGTAACTGTGGTTAAAACTGTGGTTAAATTTTGCTTGTAAGATCCATTGGTCAACAACGTTAATATCACATTACATTGCATATCACATTGATATTTCATGAATTAATCATCTTTTTGACTATAAGTTCTATTTTAGTAATTAAGTGAGAACTGGACCATCAATACAAAAAATAATACTGTAAACCAACTTATTTTCGCAGATACCTTTTTTCACGTTTTGTCCCTTCTGGTGAAGTTCCCGTAGATTAATTTTCACGCTTTTCTTTCTCTTTTAATGCATTCATATAGGGATGAGAACTATTCGCAACGATTTATTTTCACGATATTTTCACTCGCGCAAAAGTCGCGAAAATAAGTTGGTTTGCAGTAGTCCAAAAACTATAACAACATTGGAAAGATGAAGATGGTTCCTTTGCTTGGTTATACCATGCATTTGTAGAGATTTTGTCTTGTGTGTATTTGCTCCATATCCTTTTATTGTTTATTCACATAAGAATGGCACAGAAAAGAAAAATGGGCACACACACATACAAATGAACAACACAGACCCAATTAAAAACCATGGGTGAGATCAGAAACACCTGTATTTACCATCTCCTTAAGGATACTACGGACACTTCCACATTGGCCCCATTCCTTGACCTTCATCTAGAAAGAGACTATAAAGTATGCTGTGAGGGTTTGACACTAAATTTAATTCTCAGTAGACAAAAGCACAAAAGGATGCCTGAATTCACTAGTCCTGCAGTAATTTTACTGGCCCAAAATATAAAATATATATACCTTGGAGAAATTTTCCTAATTTTTAGCTCACCTGGCCTAAAAGGCCATGTGAGCTTTTGCCATCACTATGCGTCCGTCGTCTGTCGTCTGTCTGTCCATCAACAATTTCAAAAATCTTCTCCTCTGAAACCACTGGGCCAAATGTAACCAAACTTGACTTGAATGATCACCAGGGTATGGCTTCTCAAAATTGTGTTCGATTAGTCGGCTGGTCAAACAACATGGCCACCATTGCTAAAAATAGAACATAGGGGTAAATTGCAGTTTTTTGCTAATAACGCGAAAACCGTCACAGATATCAAAAATCTGACAGGTGTGAAAATGATCAGCATGATGAGATCTACCCACTGTGCAATTTTGAAGAAAATCTGAAAACCCTTCTTGGAGTTATAGCCCTTTTTCCGTAAAATTTTCAAAATGTTTGCATTTTTTATTTTTTATTTCAAAAAGTGTAACAGAAAGAGGTCAAGTGTAAATTGCAAAAATGTTCAGCATATTAAGATCTACCCTCTCTGAAATTTTGAAGAAAATCCATGAACCCTTGTAGGAGTTATTGCCCTTTTTTCACTGAATTTTTAAAATTTTTGTATTTTTTATCTTTTATTTCCAAAACTATAGAAGATGAAGGTTAAGTGTAATGGATGAAATGTTTACAATGCTGTGGCAACTTCAAAACTGATGTTGAAAATTGTTCCTTGACCGCCATTTTAAAAATGGCTGCCAAAAAAGGCGGGAAAATTCAACATTGTGCGATTTCAATGAAATTTGGTTTCCAAATAGATATTGATGTTGCGACTTCAACAANTCCCAATATCTCTGTGTCATCACCCCAAAATACTAAGAAAATGTCTGTTTCCTACAAGCATGATCGGGACAGACAGGAACTCACTAGAATTTCACACATTGAACCAAGATCGGTAAGGACATTTGCCCTAAAGTGGTTCCAATTACAAGAGTCCTGAGGATATGTTTTGAAATATTTCCTTGTAATGCACTGAATGTTTGTAAACAAATATTTTGTCCTATAAGTTTTCAACAGTTTTCATTTTGCAAAATAATGCCCCATGTAGCCAAACATTTGGTTACTCCTCACAGTGTAGGAGTGTATTTCAGCATAGTTAGAATTTCAAAGCATGGTAGATTTTCTTGAACATTATCATATTTTGTTTGCAAATAATAAATGAAAATGCCAGTATTCCTGAAGTAACTCCTATAAGAACTCCTTAAAAAGTACTGTCTTTTGTCTATTAATCAAACAATCAAAGTCCATCAATGTGCTAGGCTGGAAAGCATGTTGCATGTTAATCAAAATGCATTTGTGAACCATTGCATGATAATGTTCAAAATCATTCTTCCTTTGTTTAAATCCCTAAGAAATTCACTAAAAAAAGACATAGATACTGTATCTTCTATTATCGTGTTGTGACATAGACTTTGACTACATATACACAGCATTTACTTTCCAGACTCATGTTTCATATGACCTTGACCTTATTTTCATGGTTTAATGAATTTGATATTGTAAAGACTTTGTTTCATGTGCATTTACTCCATATCCTTTTGTTGTTAGTTTAATGAGTTTACAAACTTTGTGACGTAGTTCTACATTTAACTATATGTCTCAGGAATTGTTTTACTTAAATTAATGATACCAGTCTTTTTTATATCAAAGTGGATGTATACAATAGGAAAAAGAAGGGAAACGGGGAATGTGTCAAAGAGACAACGACCCAAAGGGGAGTAATACAAGTCTATCTGCTTCTTATTGACTGAAATTAACCTCAGTTGCTAAATTAAAATATTTTTCTACTGTTTCATCTAGGTGAATGCAAAGAATTATCAGCTGTTGGATTTCTTGTGCATATCCACTTGTTCAGTGCAGTGATCTGTTCAACACACAATTTTTTCATGAAAAACAAGACTCTAGTTGAAGTGGCAATATACTGGTGAACAACCAAAGTTTATGTCACTGTGCCTTTCTATGCATTAAATCTTTAAACTTGGAAGTAAAGGAATTGTCTTCAATTTCTGTGGACAATCTGGTGGCAAAATTAACTGCTACAATAACTCTTTTGCCATAAAGAGTTCTGTTTTACCATGGTTCCAGAAAAATTGACTATATGAGTGGTTATAATGACATATTGTGAAATTGTATTTATTTTCTTTTCCACATTACTAAATTATATGTACACTTCATGATATTTTGAAGGAAAAATTTCATCCCAAAAGCTTAGAGAAGAATGAAGTGAAATAATGTAAATTATAAAAATTTGATATTTACAGACAGATGAATCAAGCCATTCTGATGTAACCAGAACAAAGGAAGGAACAAAGGAGGGAAGGAAACAGCTACCGGCAATCCCTGATTCTGAAGACGACATGGCAGGAACACAGAAACACATTAAGTGTAGCATTCAGGGCTTTGAAAACTTCAAATTAGAATACTCACTGTTGGCAGAGTAGTAAGTAATAGTTGAAATTTAAAAAAAAAATACATGTATAGCTAAGGCTAAAGTCAGCTAAATTTGAGTTTGGTTTCCTTTTTTTGATCACTTTATGAAGTTAATGGCTCTAGCGCCAGTGTTCATGTCTGGTTAAGTGGAATGCTAAAAGCCAATTTCTGCTTACTGACTTGTCCTACATCAACCATATTGGTATGCATTTGCATTTTGGGATCACAGCTGCAATGCATGCTGCAGATCTTTGAATGACGGCTGCATTGCATGCTCTGATGCTGTTGTGTGATCTACATTTTACACATGAACCACTTGATTAGGTCCATATTGGCATGCATGATGCATTTTGGGATAACTACTGCAATGCATGCCTCAGATGCTGTCTGTGAGATACATTTAATGCATGAGTTACTCAGTTAGGTAAACTGTTAAAAGTCTTTTTCTGCTTAATGACATGTCCCACATCAACCATTTTGGTATGCAGATTCAGCATCTTGGGACAACTGCTGAAATGCATGATTAGGATGGTGACCTTTATTTTATGCAGGTAAAACTCTTTGAGAAAGAAGGGTTATAATCCATACCCATTTTACTGACATGATCTATATGAGACAAAATTATAAGAATCTTGACATTATTTGGTGCCAATCTACAGGTAAAAGTTATTCTGGCAACTACACATGGGATGAATAGAGCCAGTGCTGTGCAACAAAATAGAATGATGGTAAACAAATAAATACAAAGAAAATGAAAAGAAAACTGGCAGTGAACTTTCTTAACTTATTAACAATCAAGTCAAATAACAATACATTAGCAAATGAATACCAAAGCAGAAATGTATATAGAATAAAAATCCAAAAACATGGCAATATAGATACCGTATATCGGGATTTTTTCGCGTGTGTTTAATTTTCGCTATGTTCACGGTACACAAGCAGGCGCAAAATTTAGCCTCAGCGTAAATTTCACTGCCCTTTCAAATGCATTAGATAAAGTATAAAAACGCGAATAATAAACAAAACGAATAATTCACTGCCCTGTTTTACACTGAATTTGCGAACAAAAGCGGACGCGAAAATAGCCCGATATACGGTACTACACAAATAGAGACAACATGACAAAGATGAAACAAATAAACAAGAAGGCAACAAAATTAAAAGTACAAGCACTGTGAACGATCACCATATCACAACATCAAAATGTGTTGTCTAACCTATACAAGATATCCCTCTAAAAGGAAAATATAGATTACACCACAAGATCCCGTTCATTACCATATTTTATCTACTAGAGATAGTTAAATTTTAAAATTTTAATTGCGAGGCTTGCCGAGCATTTTAAAATTTTTAAATTTAACTATCGAGAGTGGATAAAATATGGTAATAATCGGGATAAAGTGGTGTAATCTTTTTCTCTAATGATCAATGATAAACACAGAGGATTGTATTCTGAATAGATTTGGCGGGAAATAGCACGGGGTTTTATTCAACATACGTTGAATAAAGAAAATTTATCTAATGGGTCGAAAACCGGTTTAAACTTGACATATCATTAGAGAAATTAGTTTTAATCTTTCAGACAACACTTTTCAAAAGTTTGGTGAATGATTATTGGAAGGAGTAGAACTATAAATGAATTATATGGAGTATTATTTAGTATGTTGAATATTCAAACCTTTATTGCTTAACATTTATTAAGGCTGTACAGTCAAAGCAAATCTTAAGAATCTTTAGAATTTATTATCCCCCCGCTTAGCGAAAGCGGGGGGATTATGTAATGCAGTCTGTCCGTATGTACGTACGTATGTGTGTAGTGCTCCCCGATAGCTCTTGAACTATAAGAGGTAGAAATTTGAAACTTGGCACCATACTAGAGTATGATCTGAACTAGCGCGCTAGGGGTTCGGAGTTTCTGTCAAATGCCCTAGGGGCAAATTATGGGCGAAAACGAATTTTCGCGATATCCAATAATCGGAGAAATCTCCAAGGCTATTTGGGCTAGAAAGTTGAAACCCGGGAATCGACTCACATATTATGTGGCAACTTCACAGAGGGTGTCGGAATTTTCGAATGACCCCTCAGGGCATGGCCTCTAGGGGGTCCAAAAAACGAAAAAAACGATTCAGCTAGAACTCCTCCTACACCTTAAGTTGCAGAAACCTTGTTTTAAGGGTATAAGTAACACTATAAAAGTTGTCTGTGCCGAAGGTTTCGGAATTTTGAAATTTGCCCT
>MJUU01008308.1:110055-137709 GCA_002080025.1 Modiolus philippinarum
TTTTTTTTTTTTTTGGCTTGACAATTTTCAAAGAAATAAATAAAAGGGTATATATTGTGAAATGAATCTGTGGGAGAGAAACACTTTTTAGCTCTCCTCACGAAGTGAGGGGGCTTATGTGATGCCCCTAGTGTCAGGGTCCAGTTAGGAGGAATGGTTAAAGTCCATTCCTGGTTACTTACATGTCCCACATCAACCATATTGGTATGTATGATGCATTTTTGGATGACAACAACAATTCATGCTTCACATGCTGTCTGTGACCTGCATTTTATACATGAGCGACTTGTTTATGTAAAATGATTCAAATCCAATCCGGTTTTATTAAATGTCCAACATCAACCATATTGGTATGTTTGATGCATTTTCAAATGACAACCACAACGCATGTTTCTGATGCTGACTGTGACCTGCATTTTACACATGAGCGACTTGTTTATGTAAAATGGTTCAAATCCAATCCGGTTTTATAACATGTCCAACATCAACCATATTGGTATGTTTGATGCATTTTCATCTGACAACAACAATGCATGCTTAGGATGCTGACTGTGACCTACATTTTATACATGAGCGACTTGGTTAATTAGAATGGTTAAGGTATATTTCTGCTTACTGACATGTCCCACATCAACCATATTGATAAGTGTGATGCATTTTTGATGACAGTCTTTGACCTACATTTTACGCATGAATGAATCTGTTTAAAAGAATGATTATAGTCCATTCCTGTTTACTAACATTTTTGACATGTGACAATCCTGTGCAATGAGGTGAGCTTAGCAGGCTGTGGCTGCTTTCTATGTTTTCATTTGTAATCCTCTTAAAAAGCTGTTTTCAAATAATTTTGTGATGAATTTTCTTTAATGCTTATGATTTTTTTCATAGGCAAAAAGGGGTTTATTATGGTTTGTTTTATTTTTGAGTTATTTCCTGAAAATTATATCATTTTGTGCCCACGACAAAAAGTCGCGAAACTTACAGTGAGATGTAGGGATGGCATTTCTGGAAAGGCACTGGTGTCAACAATTTCAAAATATTGTGAATTAATCAGCTTATGTTAGTTGTAGGTCCATAGTATTTGATGTGCAATTGATTAGTATGGGTACAACTCAAATCCCTACTTAATTTATAGTCCTGGCCCCTTAGACACACATGAACGATCACTTTAAGTTTTTAGCAAGCAGTTTGTACAGCCTGTACCAGTAGTCCTAGCCACTTGATATTTGACATCAGTTGCATCTTGAGGAGTACATACCAATTCCATACCCAGATGGTGACCCTGGCCCCTAAGTCAGGTATGAACGATCACTTTAAGTTTTAAGCAAGCAGTTTGTACAGCCAATACTAATACTCCTAGCCATGTGATATTTAACATGCAGTTGCATCTTTTGGAGTACATACCGATTCCATACCCAGATGGTGGCCCTGCCCCTTACTAATGCATGAGTGATCCCATCATTTTTNTAGACCAAACAACATGGCCGCTGTTACTAAAAATAGAACATAGGGGTAAATTTCTGATTTTTGCAAATAACTCAAAAACCGTTACAGATATCAAAACTCTGACATAAGGGTTAAAAGGATCAGCATGATGAGATCTACCCACCATGCAATTTTGGAGAATATCCGCTAATCACTCTTGAGTTATTGCCCTTTTTCCACAAAATTTCCATTTTTTTTTGTTACTTTTTGTCTTATATATTGAAAATGATAGAAGATAGGTGTAAAGATTAAATCACAAAAATGGTCAGTATAAGAAGATGTACATGTCCTGCAATTTTGAAAAAAATCTGACGACCCATATAGGAGTTATAGCCCCATTTTTGTTGAATTTTCACGATTTTTATACATTTTTACTTTTATTTCAAAAACTATTTGTGATAGAGGTTAAGTTTGAATTGCAAAAGTGTTAAGCTTATCGAGGACTAAAATTTCTACAGATGTCGAGCAGGTTCGCATCTCATCCAAGATGGCTGCCAGCGGGGAACATAGTTTAACATAAGGACCCTATGTGAAATGCATTCAAAGATCTTCTTCTCTGAAACTAATGAGCCAATTGGAACCAAACTAGTCAGAATAGTCCATTGGTGATCCACTTCAAAGTTTGTGATTTTTATGTTGGTACATAATCCAAGATGGCCGCCTGCGAGGAACATAGTTTAACATAAGGACCCTATCTGAAATGCTTTCAAAGATCTTCTTCTCTGAAACTAATGAGCCAATTGGAACCAAACTTGGTCACAATAGTCCATTGGTGATCCACTTCAAAGTTTGAGATTTTTATGTTGGTGCATCATCCAAGATGGCCTGGCCAGCAAGGATCATAGTTTAACATAAGGATCCTATCTGAAATGCATTTAAAGATCTTTGAAACTATTGAGCCAATTGGAACCAAACTTGGTTACAATAGTCCATTGGTGGTCGCCTTTAAAGTTTGTGATTTTTATGTTCATACCTCATCCAAGATGGCCGCCAGGGGGAAACATAGTGTAACATAGTGACCCTATGTGAAATGCATTCAAAGATCTTCTCTGAAACTACAGAGCCAATAGAAACAAACTTGGTCACAATAGTCCTTGGGTGGTTTCCTTCAAAGCTTGTGACTTAAGTATGTATGTCAGAAACTGTAACATCTGGTGAACTGATGTATAGTATGGATAATAATGCCATTAATGGATGGTCTCTTGGTGACAATGAATAAAACCAGTCACCAGGTGAGCGATACAGGCTTATGTGAGCCTCTAGTTCTTATCATGACAAGATTGTTTTTGTCCCCCGCCACAACGTGGTGGAGAGACATAGTAATGGTTGTCCCCCACGGCAACTCGACAGAGGGACATAGTAATGGTCTGCGTTTGTGTGTCATGTTTTTTGTGGGTGCAACTCCTCTTACACCACTGGACAGATTTTGCTGTAATGGTCTGCGTTTGTGTGTCATGTTTTTTGTGGGTGCAACTCCTCTTACACCACTGGACAGATTTTGCTGACATATTGTGATTGTATGTCACCAACTGTAGTTGATCATATCATGCCGCCATTTTGATTTAACAAATTTTACAGGAGTTATGGGACTTTATTGACTTAATGCATGCTACAGCTTAGGAACATTTTTTGGGCACAACTGGGATTATGCTGAAATTTTGTTTGAACATTATCACCATATATACTTGATTAAGCAGCCACTTTGATTTGACAAATTTTACGGGAGTTATGGGACCTTATTGACTTAATGCATACTACGACATAGGAAAACTTTGTGGACACATCTACTCAAAATCCAATGAAGGGATTTGGCTGAAATTTTGCTTGGCTGTTTGCCACTTAATGCAGTTTATCATATCCTGCTGCCATTTTGATTCGCAAAATTTTACTTGAGTTATGTGACTTTATCGACTTATGCATACACAACATAGGAAGGCTTTGAGGAAGCAATTCCTCAAAATCCAATGAAGGGATTTTGCTGAAATTTTGCTTGGTTGTTGCCACCTTCTGTAGTTGATGTATACTTAATGCATACTACAACAATGGAAAACTTTAGGTCAACTTTGTGGACGCAGTTCCTCAGAAACCACTGAACAGATTTTGCTGAAATTTTGTATGATCGTTTGCCACCATATGTACTTGATCATGTTATTGCACTTTTTCAGTAACTACACATCACAGTAACTTAATATTTGGTTTTGAGCATGGTTTGGTTGTTCTCATTTCTAAGTTAGAAATAAATTTAAATACCTTTGCGACAAAGGAAATACAATCTGTTACCTCTGTCTTCTACATCACGCATTTCATTGCATTTTCTTTCAGTAACTACATGTCACTGCATACCCTCACTATATGTTAGGTATTGAGCTTAGTTTATTGTCATTTACTGCTCCATATCCTCACTTTCTTTGGGATATTACACAACTATTTGTTTTGATTCTATTATGTCAAAAGGAGTTACATGTGCCAATTTTGTCTCAATTTGTGTTGCCTCGGTATTGCCATGTTTTAAGACTTTTATACTCATGCAAACAAAGTTTGGGGGTATATAGGAATCACCCTGTCAGTCTGTCTGTCCACACTTCTTGTAAGGGCAGCTCCTCTTAAACCACATGAAGGATTTTGATAAACTTTACACAAAGGAAGGACACTACATGCAGATGTACATGAAGGAATATAATTATTGTCCAAAATCAGGAAGGGGAGATAATTTGACTTTGACTTTTAAATGATTCCCTCTGCAAGTTTTTTTTTTTTTTTTGGCTTGACAATTTTCAAAGAAATAAATCAAAGGGTATATATTGTGAAATGAATCTGTGGGAGAGAAACACTTTTTAGCTCTCCTCACGAAGTGAGGGGGCTTATGTGATGCCCCTAGTGTCAGGGTCCAGTTAGGAGGAATGGTTAAAGTCCATTCCTGGTTACTTACATGTCCCACATCAACCATATTGGTATGTATGATGCATTTTGGGATGACAACAACAATTCATGCTTCACATGCTGTCTGTGACCTACATTTTACACATGAGCGACTTGTTTATGTAAAATGGTTCAAATCCAATCCGGTTTTATAACATTTCCAACATCAACCATATTGGTATGTTTGATGCATTTTCGTATGACAACGACAATGCATGCTTCTGATGCTGACTGTGACCTACATTTTATGCATGAGTGACTTGTTTAATTTAAATGGTTAAAGTCTATTTCTGCTTACTGACATGTCCTACATCAACCATATTGGTATGTGTGATGCATTTTTGGATGACAACAACAATGCATGCTTAGGATGCTGACTGTGACCTACATTTTATACATGAGCGATTTGGTTAATTAGGAATGGTTAAGGTATATTTCTGCTTACTGACATGTCCCACATCAACCATATTGATAAGTGTGTTTTGATAAGTGTGATGCGTTTTTGATGACAGTCTTTGACCTATATTTTACGCATGAATGAATCTGTTCAAAAGAATGATTATAGTCCATTCCTGTTTACTAACATTTTTGACATGTGACAGTCCTGTGCAATGAGGTGAGTTTAGCAGGCTGTGGCTGCTTTCTATGTTTTCATTTGTAATCCTCTTAAAAAGCTGTTTTCAAATAATTTTGTAATGAATTTTCTTTGATGCTTATGATTTTTTCCATAGGCAAAAAAGGGGTTAATTATGGTTTGTTTTATTTTTGACAGAATCTTTTCATTGGAACCCTTCTGAGAGTTATTTCCTGAAAAGTAAATCATTTTGTGCCCAAGACGAAAAGTCGCGAAAGTGAGATGTAGGGATAGCATTTCTGGAAAGGCAGTGGTGTCAACAATTTCAAACTATTGTGAATTAATCAGCTTATGTTAGTTGTAGGTCCATAGTATTTGATGTGCAATTGATTAGTATGGGTACAACTCAAATCCCTACTTAGTTTATAGTCCTGGCCCCTTAGACATGCATGAACGATCACTTTAAGTTTTCAGCAAGCAGTTTGTACAGCCTGTACCAGTAGTCCTAGCCACTTGATATTTGACATCAGTTACATCTTGAGGAGTACATACCGATTCCATACCCAGATGGTGACCCTGGCCCCTAAGTCGGGTATGAACGATCACTTTAAGTTTTAAGCAAGCAGTTTGTACAGCCAATACTAATACTCCTAGCCATGTGATATTTAACATGCAGTTGCATCTTTTGGAGTACATACCGATTCCATACCCAGATGGTGGCCCTGCCCCTTACTAATGCATGAGTGATCCCATCATTTTTTTTCAAGGAAATTGTAAATATATTATATTTTTATGGCTGCTGCAGTAGATCAATGTGCAAATTTAAGCGATGCAAGGGGCAGGCGAGACATATCCTGTGTCCACATTTTATTCCTTATATAACCAAAATCCTTCTCGTAAGAATAGGATTGAATCTGGATTTCTGTCATATCAACTTTTGACATTGACTTTCTAGAAAAGAACCTTCTGAATGGCAAAACTTTAAAAATTAGAAAAGACATGACATCATTATATCAAAGCTGACAATAATTATTTTTTTCGAAAAATGCAATATCTATACCACAGTTTGCATATTTATTTCAATCGTCCATGTCTCCATGTCAGATAAGTTTGCGTGGGGTATGAAGCAAATGCAGAAAATATCTATTTAGCTTTAACTAAATTCTTTTTATCTCTGTTATAAATCACAAAAAAAATTATAATTGGAAATTATTAATAGAATTTAACCTATATTAAAGAACTTTGGAATAACACTTACTAAAAATCATTTGAATGTGGCTTTTAAAAGCTCATTCAAGGAATATATTTTTTTATATACACATGATTTTGGACTAATGCCCGTAACATGTTTTGTATTGTTTAGTAAATGGAATCAGTATAGTCTATTTAAAGACCATCTGATTAAGGTTACCAAGATATTAAATTTCTATTTGCATCATAGGATATGTATTAAATCCTATGTAAATATCGGAAAATATACTGACGTAGTTTATCGTAATGTGTATCTAAAACTTTTTGAATGGTGATTTTTAAGGACTTTTAACGAAAACTAGATTGATAAATTGGAATGTCGGTGTTTAAAAAGGTGCAATGTTTACATTATTGTCTGGAAGGTCAAGGTGATATTTTTACCTTTGTACACAGTTATGTTGACAACATTAATTTATCAACCCCTGAAGGATGTGTACACTAGATATCACATCAAATGAGAAAAACAACTAAACATGATTATTATGTTAGATTGAAAAATCTAGGATTAAAACAATAGTGTTAGGTCTTAATGAAGGGGAAAAGAAGACATTTTATAAATTACACTTAAGGAAAGCTATTTATTTTGTTTGAAAATGTTAAAAAATGTTTTAACAATTTTTTCCTATACAGTTTAACCCTGGGATTACCGGTAATGTTCAAAATAATTTCATGGAATGACAATAAAATCAAAAACAAAAATCAGCAGTAATTTCCAATGAGTCTGCTGAAGAGCTGAAGCTTTTTGAGAAAGACATAAATTGTTGTAAAATTTGGCAATATGGATGGTGAAAATAGCCATTGTTACTTCTCATTTCAAGATCAACTTGTCCTTTACAGTGGGGCTGAAATGTGACTCCAGAAATTCCTTTTCTTTTATGTCAATGGCATTTAAATTTCTGTAAATGTGATTCGACTAAGGGCCTTAAATCAGTAACAAATTTACTGAAATAAGCTTCACATTTATGTAAACAAGGCTCTTAATCTAGTCACATCTGTAGAAATTAAATGACATTGACATAAATAAGGAATTTCATGCATCTCACTTCGGCCCAGATTGCTTAGCAACCCTTGATTTATTTTAGACACAAATTTTATCTTAATATCATTAAATTTGATAAGTCGACCTGTTTCAAGGTAGTATCAATGGTCACAAGTGAAAGTTGACATTTATCATTTCCTATCCTTAATTTCATTGGTTATATTTAGTTTATTTGTCCATCTTTCTTCTACATTTTTACCTGAAAAAAATATTAAAAATAGTACAGGTATTCTTTTATTGTGTTGATTTAATAAAACTCTTCTTATTAATTAAAAAAAATTTTTTTTTGTTTTTGTTTTGTTTTGTTGTTTTTTAATTAACACAATATTGTCACAACTCAGCTTACTGGGTTCGTGACACCGTACTTCACCTCGGTGTTGAAAAGCTTGACTAGTGATCCAGGACTAATATAAGGTCTTACTAGTTCACTTATGAATAGGAAGTTTAGTTGTTAAGACCATAAGTAAAATAGGTTAGGCCACTCCTATAAAAAGAAACAATTTTATAAATAACACTTGCATTAAACATAATCTTAGCCAAATTAGGTCACAAACCGGAGTTAGGAAGTTTAAATAAAAAGATTTTGGTTAACCCGTAACATTTACCTGATCATACTTTTCTCTCCAAATGGATTATAATATTGCATTTCATGGAGCATTTAGACAGACCTGGTCTGTATACTATTTTGTCGAGACTTTGACGAAAGTTGAAAAGACTTAAGTATGGTGATTCTGGTAGCAGCAGTGGTGGCCTTCAAAATTTGTGTCTGTTTAACATTTGTGGCTCGTGGTAGCCCATTGATATTTGGTATGCAGCTGCATTAGCATCAGAATAGTTCAGTTTCAGGAGGCCCCTGCAGTCACGCTCAATTAACTTTGAAATTTTGTAATGTTTATCAGACCAATTTGATCCACACCCAAAGGCAAAACATATCCTGTGTAAACATGATTACTTTTTCAACATTTTTTATCTGACATTTAACAGTTTCCAGGAAACCATGTTTTTGTTTGTTTGTTTTTGGGGGGTTTTTTGTCTACTTTAAACTAGGCAAAGCAAGTAAAATTAGAAATTTTATTTATGCTAACACTATGACATCTATTATCAATTGAAATAATTTTACATTTTGCTGAAAATTGTATGAAAATAAATACAAGGTCAAATTTATATATTTCACTCTATAATCTTTATATGTTAAACTAACTGGGATGTATCTCAGTCAACAGCTGTTATGTACATATTTGCTTACAAAAGCTTCCTTTGATCAGGGTTAGTAATCAGTATATTAGATAAATCTTTATAGATGAGGAAGAACTTTTGACTGAAAAACACATATATGTCAGGGCATATATATCTATGATATTACTTTCAGTTACAAGTCACGGCAAGGGACCAGGTTGTGTCGGAAGTACCTGTTTCCAATACCGTACTATGCTTTTCTTCTAAACAAATGACCAAGTCTTATTTCTTTACATGACAAAAACTTATTAAGCTAGGATTCAAAATGAATTTATTCAGGAATTAAATTGTTTCCAATGTAAAAACAGTGATATAAAAAAAACTGTCTTTATAGAGAGCTGCTCATCTTAAATAGTATTCAAAAATTTTCTTCTCAGTTTCAGAATTGCTACCGTTTGGGTATTTTGTTTTTCATTAAAAAATTATCTATTCCATTTGAAAGCATTATAATTTTTTGCCCCCCCCCCCATTTTTGTCTATAATTTCATTGTATACAGGTACATATTTATGAGCATTTGGTCGAAATTTCATCTAATCAGTTTTATTTTGTCACCTTCATTTATGGTGAAAACCTTAACTTGTTAAATGTTAATATGAAAAAGAAAGGAAATGGGGTAAATGTCAAGGAGACAACATCCCATATACAGGTTAAAACGACCAAAAACAAAACATCTAGGGGTCACCATATGGTCTTCAACAATGCATACTTCTAGTATGAAGCTTATTGTTCTCAGGTCCAGTTTCCTTATTTACATGAATGGCATTTGATTTTTGTAGATGCAACATGATTAAGTGCCTTATTTACGTCTATGTGAACCTTATTACAGTAAATTTGTCATTGACATAAATAAGGCACTTAATGGAATTGCATCTGTAGAAATTAAATGTCATTAACCTAAATACGGAACTTCTCCCATCACATTTCCATCCCAGTGTATTGGATTAATTTCAAAGAAACAAGAATATTTTATAGTCTTTTGTTAGTAAAAAGTAAACTTTTAGCTAAACTGTAAAGCTAAGTACTATCATTTTCAACTCACAGGGAGCCTTAGATAGACATTACGATTTTACTCTATTTTTGCCCTCTCATATTTGCAAATACCGTTAACCATATCCATACCTTGAATTTTCTGATACAAAAAGTAAATTGAATTATAATTTGTTTTTAATGACTTTCTAATTGTTTGTTTAATGCCATATGAAATTATTTCATAATAAAAAATAACAGTTTGTGTTTATTGTATTGTGAAGAATACGTAAACCTGAAAGTATTTACCTCATGCAGATTAAATCGTCTATTTACCATTTAATTTGAAAAGAAAAAGTATTTTGATAATATGAAAAGCTTGTGATATACAAATTTTGAATTGCCTACTGAGTCTTTGAACTCGATCAAGAAAGTGAGATACCGGTTCATGTTGTGTTCAGTCGTACATATAATGGGCATCGAATACGTATTGAAAGGTTTTGATTCCAATTCAATAGATATTACATGCGAACGCAACATTACAGATATGATTTGGGTAAAACAGTAGTTAAATATGCATTGAATGCAAATCAGTTGAAATTACGTGTAAATATAGCATTAGAATCAAGTCAAATGAAAAGTCAAAACTTCTGTTTTGGAAAAGTTGTCAACAAGAGAAGACAACAATAAGACAACGGTCAAGAAGACAACCAGATTGCAAGAAAAAAAGCTTCAATATTAATGCAGATTTTCAAAACTGGTTACCTATTTTTTATACCCCCGCTTTAGCGGGCAGTATATAGTGATCATGGTGTCCTTCCGTCAGTCCGTTCGTCCGTCCGCCATAGGGTACTTACTTTGTGGCGACAACTCCTCCTAGACCACTTAATGGAATTTATTGAAACTTTCACAGAATGTTTAGTATACATTGCCCTTGTGCATCTTGTATTTAAAAATTTTTAGGGGGAGCGGGGGGTATGATATTAGTGAGGTTTGCTCACATTTTTCTAGTTTAATTTGTTGATTAATTTGATTGCTTGTTTTGAGTTAACATCACTTTCAGTAGTATTACAGCTGAATTGTAGTGGTCAATTTTAGTAACAACATCCTTGTGTAGGTAACTGAAATATTTTGTCATGTTGGCAAGTGCAAGTTGAATGCACTCTTCTTACTGATTACAAACCAATACACAATCATACAAATGAGAGATGATAGGCAATGTTAATAAACTGTGACCCCAAAATTTTATTTTATTTTTTGAAAAGTAAAACGCATATCTTTCAACACAGAAGATCTCACAAAATTCTACTACCCTGCAGACACTTAACATGTTTTTTTCCTGTTTTCAGCTGTAAAAGTTCCCGTTACGTTAGAATCATGATATTTTGTGGGGAATATGTAAATGCAATGCAAAAGTATATGCATAAAGCATAAATGTTGCTTTTCATAATGTTTCCTTATTTACCAGATTATTTGGAATTCAAAAATTGTTGTAGTAATAATAATGTATTTCCTTATTTACAGCCAAAAAGTAGTGAGAGAGATACATCAACAAGGAGTAACGGACTGTCCTGGATGAAGAACGGGAGCCTTCAGATATTATCGAAGGAAGATTCTGGACTTTCGTGATTAGCATTTTTATTATGCGACATATGTGTTCATTATAAAGTTAGACTAACTTTAAACAGATGTGATGTACATTGTAAATTACTGTATGCAAGATGTGCTTTTCATATGCTGATGTTGTTTGTTCACTTATGGTGATCACATTGTCTGTGCATCTGTGCACAGAGTTTTTCTGTCATAGATTCTTTAAGATAGTGATGGAATAGATTAGTTTTTTCAAGTGACTTCAGATTTGAAGTTGCTATTTCATCAAAGTGCTTCAATACTGAAATATTAAAACTATATCAATTTTAAAATCTTTTAATGAACAAAGGGAGATGGTGGGAAGAGCCCCCTGGGCCAAAATTTTTCCACTGAGATTTTAAACATCTCATGATATGCATATCATTGTCCATGACATAAATATGTTGAGAAATGAGAATACTTGTGTTTTTTCACCAATGTTAATAAGGATGGACTGCATGATTAAATCACGACATTCCTTTACTACCCAATCATGTATTAAGAATATAGAGTTAGACATAAGTAACATTCCATAGATACAATATAAAACTTTTTATAAAAGTTTAAATACAGTGTAAAATTCTGTTACAGGAGAAACCATTAATTTTTCTGTCCCCAGGTTCTTGTATGATAAAAAGGGCTCACATTTGTCCCGTCCTTACTTGATGTCTTATTTATAAAGTGTCTTAATTTTTCTGTATTTATGCAAATGATGGGATTGGTGCCCATTGTAGTGCTTGTTAAACTTTGGTGCTCAACTCATTTTAGAGGATGTTTCTAACTAAACTGATCAGAAACAAAATGGAAATTTTCTGTCATGCATTTAATTTTTTTTTTTTCAAAAGTTTAAATACAGTGAAACCTGTCTAAACAAACCCTGACTATCTGTCAAAATGAAGCATGATATGAAGACCCATTGTATCAATTTCTATATATTTTAAACCTGTGTAAACCGAACACCTGTCAAAGCAGAACAAAATCAAAGGGGTTTGGTTTACACAGGTTTCACTGTACATCAAAATCAGTTTGATGTAACAAACATTTGTTGTTTGTCAGTCATTATAGGGTCTGCAAGTCTCGTCCAATACCTAGATATCACGATAAACTTGAAATTCAAACAGGTTTCCCGCCAAATTATGACATTTTCAGATTATGACGTCAAAATTTTTGTATGAAACGTCATGTGAGTTTGTTAAAAATGGTACAGTTTTATACTGGGAAGTTTCAAATTGAACAAGACTTACAGACCCTATAGGAAATTTAATGACTTAAGGTTTAGAAAAACTGGTTGATATTTTTTATATCTTATGTCAAATTTCAGGTTTTTAGTACCTTTATATTACAGACAATTATTTATAAACATTTTATAGTATCATGATGATATAATTCCCGGGTTTATTATAAATAAAATTTGACAAGTTGAACTCTAACCAGTTTAGCCGTCTTAAAACTTTTACCACCTATTTATCAGTAATACTGTATTCTGAAAATTTCTGCCCACTCAGATTATGCAGGCATGTGTAAATTTATTTTTCTTTAAGATTTATGATGTAAATTGTATGTCAAAATCTTATAAAATATACATTTTAAAAGTTTTTCGTTTATGTGTCAAATGTATTTTTATTGTGTCATGTGCTGTAGTCAAGTTGCAATGAAGATGAGGGTTTATCTGAAACTCTGGTGAAGAATTGTATTGATTAAATTATGTAAACTGTGATTGCAAAATGAAATTTTAATAACAGATCTTTATTTACCGTGACAAGTTTTATGGGTCCTTTAGGTGTTTTGTACCTTGATATTGTCACTAACTTGATTGCTCAAATAAATCTGCTTATCATTTAGCAGGTAATTTTTATTCAGTTCTAATTTTTTGCTATGTTTGCAATATGGAATCGCACAAGTATAAACTCAAGAAACTAGAGTCTATATATATTAATATATGTTTGTCCTTTAAACAAATTACCATTTGCAAAAATTTATGACTGATAATAATTAATATTCCTCTTTGGAGAACAAATCATTAAATTTTACAACCATAAAAATATCCTGCTATACGGTATATATTTGGATATTGTTGTACCCCTTTTTATTAGCCGAGTTGCAACGAAGTTGAACTTGGCTATTGGTTTGGTGTTGCGGGCGGGCGAGTGGGCGGGCGGGCATCAAACATTGGTTTCCGGATGATAACTAAAAAAGTTGATATCCAATTGAAAGGAAACTTGGATATATTGTTGGGTACCAGAAGGGGAGGAACCCTATCGATTTTGGAGAAAGTAAGTCAAAGGTCAAGGTCACGGTGACCGAAAAAAGACTGAAAATTTGAGAAAAATTTGGTTTCCGGATGAAAACTCAAAAAGTTTACATCCAATTGAAATGAAACTTGGATATGTTGTTGGATACCAGTAGGGGAGGAACCCTATTGATATGGAGAAAGCATGTCAAAGGTCAAGGTCACAGTGACAAAAAATAGACTGAAAATTTCAGAAAAATTTGGTTTCCGGATGATAAATCAAAACGTTTACATCCAAATGAAATGAAACTTAGATATATTGTTGGGTACCAGGAAGGGAGGAACCCTAATGATTATGGAGAAAGTAGGTCAAAGGTCAAGGTCACAGTTACCAAAAATAGACTGAAAATTTCAGAAAAATTTGGTTTCTGGATGATAACTCAAAAAGTCTACATCCAATTGAAATGAAACTTAGATATATTGTTGGATACCAGGAGGGGGAGGAACCCTATTGATTTTGGAGAAAGAAGGTCAAAGGTCAAGGTCAGTGAAGGTCACAGTGACCAAAAACAGATTTATATATTGAAATGTCAAGACATGAAACTAGAAAATAGACCTTCTTGAATTCTTAGAATTTTAGATATTAGGTGGGAAAGAAAAATAAATACACAATTTAAGAAATCTTTGGGTCTTCACATTAACTTGGTCACTTAATATTTGAGGTTGCAACTCGGCTTGTGCACCCTGGTGCCATTTAGATTTTGTGAAGTTTAAACCAGTTCTGACCAGCTAGATAAATTTTTATATTCAACATAAGTTGAATAAAGCCCCGTCTTATTTCCCACCAAATCAATTTGGAAAACAATTTTCGGTGTTTTTCATTTATCATTAGAGAAAAAGATTACACCACTTTATCCCGATTATTACCATATTTTATCCACTCTGGATAGTTCAATTTTCAAATTTTAAATGCTCAGCAAGCCTCGCAATTAAAATTTTTAGATTTAACTACCTCTAGTGGCTAAAATATGGTAATGAACAGGATCTTGTTGTGTAATCCTTATATATGCTACATAAAAATTGCAAAATAAAGTATGAAGTAGACTTGATAATAGAATGAAATTTTGAAATAAACCAATTAAAAATGTTTAGATAGTAAACTGAGATGCTTTTTGCATTTTCCAATCACATTTCACCTTTTCGAGTCAAAATTTAATTAATTTATGTATTTACAGTATTTCTAATTTTATACAAGTGTGGAATGTAATCTGTCTTATACAAAATGTATCTTTTAACATTAAAAAATGAATGTGTTTAAATTCTGAAAGCATAAATATTACCTCATTGCTGTATATGGTGCTAGAAGTAGAAATGATGAGTTTTCAATTGAAAATTGAATTAAAATGAATGAAATTTGTTAATAACACCAAAAAAATATACCAATTTTTATAGCACTTGTCTTTTTTGAAAATAAATAGGTTTTACATGATATATTTTTAAAAAAAGGGGAAATATAATTAATTGAACATAAGAAAAAAATTATTGGTTGCTCTTCTCATTTTCAAGCGACAAATGAGTTAAATTAGGGGGAACTAAATTCTTCTGTATTTGCTTACTTTAGAATTTAACCTAATGTAATATTATACTGATTTAGGATTAGCTTCGTCCGGTGATTTTTTACAAAGACAGCTATGATAAAAAGGAAACAAAAATACAGCAGGATTTTAAGTTCCTCGATCAATTAGGATGTAACATTTTAACAAGACGACATTTTCAAAGTAGCAAAGAGAATTATTGTACAGAAGCACCTTCACCTTCTTTATCAGGCGACCCATAATGCAACAAATTTCTGGCCGTAGGTTGAAGGTTGCCTCGGCTTTGAATGATATTTAACCGAATGCATAATTATATTTGGTTAAATACTAGATTGTCCAGCGACTTTATAAGAAGACAATTATGGTAATCATGAAAAATATATAAAAACATAGCAGGACTTTTAAGTTCTCTAATAAATTTAGTTCATTTAAGTTGAAAAGCACAAAGCTTATTTATTGTGTTGTGGCCTATGTATGGAGGATGACCTCTATGATGAGGGTCCATGTCATGGAAGGACTATTGTATTTGGGGAAAACCTTTATCTTTGATAAAGAAAGAAATTTAGAAAATGTTTTAACTGATTAATGGACATTAAATTGCTTTTTCGTATTCTGTACAACATGCCATATGAAAAATGGTTAAACCTAAAAGACATATATATCAAATTTTTATATGTTATTTATAACTAAATTAAGTTCTGTGTACTTTAAAATGTGTGTGAGACATATACATGTACTCTTGATTGAATTATTATAATTTTATTGTTGACAATAAAGATGATTTGTACAATTTGTCTGTTGCCATGTTTACTATGTAGGAGCACCTGGTGATAGCTCCAGTTTTTTTGTAGGGATTCACACTGCTAGTGCTTTTGTTTTATGGCATAATTGTTCATTTGTTTTGTCTCTGTCATATTGTCAACATTTGTATTAAATCTTATTTTTTTATACCCCCACTGTATATAGTGATCATGGTGTCTGTTCATCCGTCCGTTCTTTATTCCGTATGCCGTAGGGTACACATTTTTTTTGACAACTCCTCCTAGGCCACTTGGTGAAATTCACACTACCAGAGTTCATTACAGACAGAATCTGAATTATATATCACATTACAAGAGTTCATTACAGACAGGTGTCTGAATTATATATCACATCACAAGAGTTCATTACAGACAGGTGTCTGAATTAAATATCACATCACAACAGTTCATTACAGACAGGTGTCTGAATTATATATCACACCACCAGAATTCATTACAGACAGGTGTCTGAATTAAATATCACATCACAAGAGTTCATTACAGACAGGTGTCTGAATCTTATATCACACCACAAAAGTTCATTACAGACAGGTGTCTGAATTATATATCACACCACAAGAATTCATTACAGACAGGTGTCTGAATTGTATATCACATCACAAGAATTCATTACAGACAGGTGTCTGAATTGTATATCACACAACAAGAGCTCATTACAGACAGGTCTATGAATTTTACATCACACCACAAGAGTTTATCACATACATGTCTCTGAATTCACACCACAAGAGTTCATTGCAGACAGGTCTCTGAATTGTTTATCACACCACAAAAATTCATTACAGACAGGTGTCTGAATTGTATATTACATCACAAGAATTCAAAACAGAAAGGTGTCTCAATTTTACATCACATCACAAGAGTTCATTACAGACAGGTGTCTGAATTATATATCACACCACAAGAGTTCATAACAGATAGGTGTCTCAATTTAACTTCACATAACAAGAGTTCATTACAGACAAGTGTCTGAATTGTATATCACATCACAAAAGTTCATTACAGAGAGGTGTCTGAATTGTATATCACATCACAAGAGTTCAATACAGACAGGTGTCTGAATTATATATCACACCACAAAAGTTCACAACAAACAGATGTCTAGAATTATATATCACACACAAGAGCTCATTACAGACAAGTGTCTGAATTATATTTCACACCACAAGAATTCCTTACAGACAAGTGTCTGAATTATATATAACACCACAAGAGTTCATTACTGACAGGTGTCTGAATTATATATCACATCACAAGAGTTCATTACAGACATGTGTCTGAATTAAATATCACATCACAAGAGTTCATTACAGACATGTGTCTGAATTAAATATCACATCACAATAGTTAATAACAGACAGGTCTATGAATTTTACATCACACCACAAGAGTTTATCACATACAGGTCTCTGAATTCACACCACAAGAGTTCATTGCAGACAGGTCTCTGAATCGTTTATCACACCACAAAAATTCATTACAGACAGGTGTCTGAATTGTATATCACATCGCAAGAATTCAAAACAGAAAGGCGTCTCAATTTTACATCACATCACAACAGTTCATTACAGACAGGTGTCTGAATTATATATCACATCACAAGAGTTCATTAGACATGTGTCTGAATTAAATATCACATCACAAGAGTTCATTACAGACATGTGTCTAAATTAAATATCACATCACAAGAGTTCATTACAGACAGGTGTCTGAATTGTATATCACACCACAAAAGTTCATTACAGACAGGTGTCTGAATTATATATCACACCACAAGAATTCATTATAGACAGGTGTCTGAATTGTATATCACATCACAAGAATTCATTACAGACAGGTGTCTGAATTGTATATCACACGACAAGAGCTCATAACAGACAGGTCTACGAATTTTACATCACACCACAAGAGTTTATCACATACAGGTCTCTGAATTCACACCACAAGAGTTCATTGCAGACAGGTCTCTGAATTGTTTATCACACCACAAAAATTCATTACAGACAGGTGTCTGAATTGTATATCACATCGCAAGAATTCAAAACAGAAAGGCATCTCAATTTTACATCACATCACAACAGTTCATTACAGACAGGTGTCTGAATTATATGTCACACCACAAGAGTTCATAACAGATAGGTGTCTCAATTTTACTTCACATCACAAGAGTTCATTACAGACAGGTGTCTGAATTGTATATCACATCACAAAAGTTTATTATAGAGAGGTGTCTGAATTGTATATCACATCACAAGAGTTCAATACAGACAGGTGTCTGAATTATATATCACACCACAGAAGTTCACAACAGACAGGTGTCTAGAATTATATATCACACACAAGAGTTCATTAGAAACAAGTGTCTGAATTTTATTTCACACCACAAGAATTCCTTACAGACAAATGTCTGAATTATATATAACACCACAAGAGTTCATTACTGACAGGTGTCTGAATTATTTATCACACCACAAGTGTTCACTACAGACAAGTGTCTGAATTATACATCACACAACAACAGCTCATTACAGACAGGTCTCTGAATTGTGTATCACACGACAAGAGCTCATTACAGACAGGTCTCTGAATTATATATCACACCACAAGAATTCATAACAGACAGGTGTCTGAATTATATATCACACAACAACAATTTATTACAGGCAGGTGTCTGAATTATATATCACATCACAAGAGTTCATAACAGAAAGGTGTCTTAATTTTACATCACATCACACGAGTTCATTACAGACAGGTGTCTGAATTGTATATCACCTCACAAGAGTTCATTACAGACAGGTGTCTGAATTGTATATCACACTACAAGAGTTCATAACAGACAAGTGTCTGAATTATATATCACACCACAAAAGTTCACAACAGACAGATGTGTAGAATTATATATCACACGCAAGAGTTCATTACTGACAGGTGTCTGAATTATATATCTAATGATAAGAGGTGTCTGAATATTACATCACATCACACGAGTTCATTACATACAGGTGTCTGAATTGTATATCACACCACAAAAGTTCACAACAGACAGATGTCTAGAATTATATATCACACTACAAGAGTTCATTACAGACAAGTGTCTGAATTATATTTTACACCACAAGAATTCCTTACAGACAAGTGTCTGAATTATATATCACACCACAAGAGTTCATTACTGACCGGTGTCTGAATTATTTATCACACCACTAGTGTTCACTACAGAGAAGTGTCTGAATTATACAGACAGTTGTCTGAATTGTATATCACATCACAAGAGTTTATTACAAACAGATGTCTGAATTATATATCACACCACAATAGTTCATTACACACAGGTGTCTGAATTGTATATAACACTACAAGAAGTTATAACAGACATGTTTGAATTGTATGTCACACCACAAAAATCCATTAGACAGGTGTCTGAATTGTATATCACATCACAAGAATTCATAACAGACAGGTGTCTGAATTATATATCACACCACCAGAATTCATTACAGACAGGTGTCTGAATTGTATATCACATTACAAGAATTCATAACAGACAGGTGTCTGAACTACATATCACACCACAAGAGTTCATAACAGACAGGTGTCTGAATTTTACATCACATCACAAGAGTTCATTACAGACAGGTGTATAAATTATATTTCACACCACAAGAATTCCTTACAGACAGGTGTCTGAATTATTTATCACCCCACAAGTGTTCACTTTAGACAAATGTCTGAATTATTTATCACCCCACAAGTGTTCACTTCAGACAAATGTCTGAATTATATATCAAACCACAAGCAGGTGTCTGAATTGTATATTGCACGATGACAGCTCATTACAGACAGGTCTCTGAATTGTATATCACACGACAAGAGCTCATAAGAGTTTATCTGAATTGTTTATAACACCAAAAGAGTTCATAACAGATGGGTGTCTGAATTGTATATCACACCACAAGAATTTATAGCAGACGGGTGTCTGAATTGTATATCACACCACAAGAATTCATTACAGACAGGTGTCTGAATTGTATATCACCACAAGAAGTTGTTACAGACAGTTGTCTGAATTGTATATCACATGACAAGAGTTTATTACAGACAGATATCTCAATTATATATCACACCACAATAGTTCATTACACACAGGTGTCTAAATTGTATATAACACAAGAAGTTATAACGGACAGATGTCTGAATTGTATATCACACTAAAAATTCATTAGACAGGTGTCTGAATTGTATATCACATCACAAGAATTCATAACAGACAGGTGTCTGAATTATATATCACACCACAAGAATTCATTACAGACAGGTGTCTGAATCGTATATCACATTACAAGAATTCATAACAGACAGGTGTCTGAATTACATATCACACCACAAGAGTTCATAACAGATAGGTGTCTGAATTTTACATCACATCACAAGAGTTCATTTCAGACAGGTGTCTAAATTATATTTCACACCACAAGAATTCCTTACAGACAAGTGTCTGAATTATTTATCACACCACAAGTGTTCACTACAGACAAATGTCTGAATTATATATCACACCACAAGAATTTATAGCAGACAGGTGTCTGAATTGTATATCACATCACAAGAGTTCATTACAGGCAGGTGTCTGAATTATATATCACATCACAAGAGTTCATAACAGACAGGTGTCTGAATTTTACATCACATCACAAGAGTTCATTACAGACAGGTGTTTGAATTGTACATCACATCACAAGAGTTAATAACAGACAGATGTCTAGAATTATATATCACACTTCAAGAGTTCATTACAGACAAGTGTCTGAATTATATTTCACACCACAAGAATTCCTTACAGACAAGTGTCTGAATTATATATCCCACCACAAGAGTTCATTACTGACAGGTGTCTGAATTATTTATCACACCACAAGTGTTCACTTCAGACAAGTGTCTGAATTATCACACCACAAGAATTTATAGCAAAAAGGTGTCTAAATTGTATATCGCACGACAACAGCTCATTACAGACAGGTCTCTGAATTGTATATCACACGACAAGAGCTCATTACAGACAGGTCTCTGAATTTTACATCACACCACAAGAGTTTATCACAGAAAGGTCTCTGAATTGTTTATCACACCACAAGAGTTCATAACAGACGGGTGTCTGAATTGTATATGACACCACAAGAAGTTATTACAGACAGGTGTCTGAATTGTATATCACATCACAAGAGTTCATTACAGGCAGGTGTCAGAATTGTATATCACATCACAAGAGTTCATTACAGACAGATGTCTGAATTGTATATCACACCACAAGTATTCATTACAGACAGGTGTTGGAATTTTATATCACACCACAAGAAGTTATTACAGACAGGTGTCTGAATTGTATATCACACCACAAGAGTTCATTACAGACAGATGTCTGAATTGTAAATCACATCACAAGAGTTCATTACAGACAGGTGTCTGAATTTAATATCACAATAGTATCTTTTAGACAAGTATTAAAATTATATATTACACTGGGAGAGAGTGACTGTGAGAATGTTAAAATGGTAGTTCAACTCTTCTTTTAGAGAGAGGACGTTTGGCTGGTAGCTTTGAACTTGCCATATTCAAATGATGGTTCTCTTGTAATTGAAAATGGTTTAGGTGCCAACACTGTAAGGTTTTGCTAAGCCCGTACATTGTTGGCACCTAAACCTTAGAATTAAACTTTTTTCTACAAAGCACGGTAATATATAAAGAAAAAGCAAAGGCTGTAGACTTGAATTGAATGTCATAATGCGTTGAAGCATATTTTGCCCTTGGCAATATTATATAGATATATCATATTCAGCTCTTGCCATCACTCAGTCGTTCGTCAATCCGTCGTCGTTGTCGGTTGGTCATGAACATTTCATTCAATGGTCTTTCTCCTCTAAAACCATTTTGCCATTGGGAACCAAATTGGTCGCAATAATCCCTTAAAACATTGCATCCAACCAAGATTGCCGCCAGATGGGAACATGGTTTAACATTGAGACGTATGGAAAACATATTCAAAGATCTTCTCGGAAATAACTAGTAAACTATCAGTGCCTTAGTTATTAATGTCTTTTTTGTGCATTTTGGCCGTCTCACGTCCTTGTTTTGTCTTTGTTTATCTCTGTTGCCGTTTTTGCCATGTTTTTGGACTGATTTTTGTGATCACCACTTCCCTTGTTCATTCGGTATTCTACTGTCGTCATTTCAAATTAGAACCAAACTTAGTCACAATAGTTTTTAGACAGTCCCTTCCATAACAGGTATCCAGTAGTTTTTTCCTCATCAATGATGGCCAGCAGCAAAGAACACAGTTTGACATTTGACCCTATGGAAAACATATTCAAAGATACATTTGTATTCTACTCAGAACTACTGTTCCAATCAGAACCGAACTTAGTCACAATGGTCCTTACATAGTCCCTTCCCAAAAACTTTGAAGTATCCAGTAAGTCCGTACATCATCCAGGGTGGCTGCCAGCAGGGCATATGGTTTAACATTGGAGTCAATGGAAATCACAAACTATAGTCCAACGAGAACCAAATTTAATCGAAATGGTCCTTAGATTATCTCTCGCAAAAAGCATTCGGCAGGTCGTGCCCCATGAAATGGCCACAAGTGAGTTAACTATCAACTCAAAGATCTTCTTCATTCAAAATGGTGCCCAGACGGGGACATAGTTTTAATTTGTGACGCTACGAAAAAACACATTCAAAGATCTTCTCTGCAGAAACCACTAGTGCATTTTACAGGGGACCACCCAATAGCCATTATGACCAAGTTTGGTTTCATTTGTCTTCGTATTTTCAGAAGAGAAGATATCTGAGTGTGTTTCCCACAGGGATCAATTTTAAACTATGTTCCCTGCCTGCGGCCATTTTAACAAAGTGTGAAAATGAAAATCAACCATTTGTATGTGACAATCCAAAGGCTTTTCTGGCCAAGTTTGGATCCAATTGACCTAGAAGTTTCAGAGTAGATCACTGAGTGCCTTTTCGATAGGGTTCAATGCAAAACTATGTTCCAAAATACATACAGCCATAATGGATAAGATGCAAACCTAAAAAAAGGGGGTTTTAGAGAGCACTACCCAGAAATTATTGTAGCCAAGTTTGCTTCCAGTTGTTAGTTTCAGAAGATAAGATCTCTAGATTTGTTTTTCTGTAAGGTCCAATGTCAAAATATGTTACCCGCCAGTGGCCGTTTGGATAAGATGAAAACATAAAAAAAAACAAAAACTTTGGGATAAAGCCTGAACCTGAAAAAGAACTTTTTGTATAGGATCAATAAAAGATTATATATAAATTGTCTTAGTAGTCTTAGAAGAGAAGCTATCTGGGTATGTTTTTCCATAAGTTCCAAGCTATATAATATACCTTATGGATGGGTTTAAGTACAAACTTGACCAAGCTTACATGAGCATTTATACATTTAGCGCAAGTTAAACATTTTGATATAGCATGTAATTTAATATGCTATATCAAAATGTTTAACTTGCGCTACTAGTATATGTATTTGTTTAATATTGTACATTGTATTTGCTATAACCCTAATGGGTTCATGTCTGTCTTTTGCAAATAAAACTCTGGTTGGCTGTTAAACAAACCTCGCAAATCTGGTCATTCTACATGTACACGAATAAGTATGAATACAGAAAGAATGTAGAGATATAATATTCGATAGTCTAAACAATTGTCAATGTTACAAGATGAAAAATTAATTCTAGGAACAATGAATTTGTGTATAAAATCCTACTCCGCCTCCCGGTTTACAAGAAATATCACTGATTTTTGTCTCGCCCGCGACGAAAGTCGCGAAAGCGAGACATAGCGATCCAAAATTCCGTCGTCGTGTCGGCGTCGTCGGTGTCGTCGGCGGCGTCATCACTTATTTTAACCCTGTGGTTAAAGTTTTCTAAATATCTTCATCAAATCTTTATTAAGGAATCATTTGAAATTTGGACAGAAGCAAGAAATTGGTCTGAAAATTATCTCTAGCTGAAAAATTTCAAAAACTTTTTTTAGTTTTTCCGTATTTTTTCTTTATCTGGACTTAGTTTTTTTGTGCAAGAAATTTATTTTAACCCTGTGGTTAAAGTGTTTTAGAAGTCAAATTAAGTTATTAAATCTTATTGGAATTTCACAAAAAGTGGTCAAAAGTTAGATGATGGTCAGAAAATTACCTCCTAGTTTTTCTGTATTTTTTCCAAATTTGGACTTAGTTTTTTTGGGTAAAAAATTTCAATGTTAATTGTGAAGAAGTAGAATAGAGTCTTTAATTCTTAATATAATTACATTAACAATGATATTTCTGCATAAAATTTGCAGATGCGTAACAGGCTGTTGGAATTTTGATTCTGGTTCCAATTTTGATAAATTTCCTGAAAATGTCAAAGACCAATAATTTTTGAAAATTTTGCATCCAATTACAAATTTTAACAATGTTTTAGTATAGACATAATTTTAAACACTAAAGAATTACATGGTTCCAACTTTGGTAAACTCCTGAAACTCTCCAAGACCAGCTATTTTTAGAAATTCTTCTTAGCAACAATGCTTTTTTAATAAATTAGAATCAGACAAACATTTTTAATAATACAATTGAAAAACTTTTTGATTCCAGTTTCGGTTTACATTCCTAGAACTCTCAAAGACCAGTTATTTTTTGGAATTCTACCTAGCAACCATAACTTTTCATTTCCTTTCAGTTATAATGATCATTTGCAAAAGTCAAATTTCAAAAAATCTCTGATTCTTATTTTGGTAAATTTCCTGAAACTCTCTAAGACCTGTTATTTTTTGGAAATCTACCTAGCAACCATATCTTTTTCAATTCCTTATAGTTAAAACGACCATTTGCAAAAGTCAAATTTCAAAAATCTTTGATTCTAATTTTCGTAAATTTCCTGAAACTCTCAATGGCCTGTTATTTTTGGGAATTCTACCTAGCAACCATATCTTTTTCAATTCCTTTCAGTTATAATGATCATTTTCAAAAGTCAAATTTCAAAAATATTTGATTCTAATTTTAGTAAATTCCCTGAAACTCTCAAAGACCAGTTATTCTTTGGAATTCTACCTAGCAACCATATCTTTTTCAATTCCTCACAGTATAAATAATTATTTTCAATAGTGAAATTTCCAAAATCCAGGATTGCAGTTTTGGTAAATTTCATGAAACTCTGAAAGACCACTTATTTTTTTGGAATTTTACTTAGCAACCATATTTTTTAAAATACATTTCATTGATAATAGTTATTGTACAAAAATATTTGATTCCAATTTGGGTATGAAAGTTTCAGATACTAGTTATTTCTTGAAATTCTACCTAGCAACCACATCTAAATATAGGCTAAATTACGATAATGTACTGAGCGGGCGAGACATTAGGTTCCGTGGAACCTTTACGAATTTTTTAAAATGAAATGTCGCTGAATTTAATATATGCTTTGTGTCGCTGAAATGAAAAAGTGGGAAATGTCGCTGAATTTATCCGTGATGATCTCCGATAGGAGCAAAAGAAAAACTTAACTTTTTAGAAAAGACTACCCAAGGACATTGTGGCCAAGTTTTGTTCCAATTGGCTCATTATTTTCAGAGAAAATTATCTCTGTGTAACGATGGTAACGGTCAGCAGTTTCCGAGGAGAAGATCTTTGAATGAAATGTTTATGTCGGACGACGGACGTAAAGTGATGGCAAAAGTTCGCCATGGCCAGCTGAGCTACTAAAACTTAAACACAATGTTCAGTACCTGGACGCCTGACACATCTGAATCACATCCAAAGTGGCCACCATTGTGGAACACCAATGTAGAACATTGGAACCTATTTAGCAGGAAACACTTTTAACATTGGGCCCTATTTAAAATGCAATTCATATCTGTACGCCGGTCGTGGTCCGAATGAGCGATACATGCCTCTTGTATAATATATCAGTATTACTAGATTTCATATCCAGATCCAGCAGGTCTAAGAACCCTGCCGACAGATACTCCATTTTTAAAATTTCGTGCCGACTTTAGGCAAAAATGACAAAATGGCATAAAAGCGTGCTTTTCTTTGTTTGCAACAACATGGACTTGGTTTGTATTTGTAGTTGCACCATGCAACGAACTTGGAACAATTTAATACTATTTAACTAACATGAATTGCATTTTTATCAGAAGTTCAAGTTGTATAGAATCAGGGAAAAAAGTCAGGGACAATACAATAGTCCTTGATCTTTTGTATGATGTGCAGTTTGCATAGTGATAAAAATATAGGCCAATGTGCACAAATTCACACCCTCGCAATCTTGCAACCTGGCGTCGTATCAATAAAAATATTGCATGTAATTACTGGATTATTATGATCAGAAAAGGTTATATGTGCACCTGAGATTTGTTGTAGTTACCGACAGTCTATATTATTGCTATTCAATAGTATGTAAGCTCTGCATATATACAACTCGGTCAGGGTTTATTTACCAACACAGACTTTGTTATTTGGTTATTAAGTGCCCTGTCAATTTTATCGACTGCTAAAATATAAAAGTACATGCCGATACTTAAATTAAAATACAGGTAGATTTAAATGAAAAAAATAATAATTTGTATGAATTGAAAAATACCCTGGGAATTTTTTAATGACGTAAAACATTATATCCTATATGGGTCTGATGAGTTGGATCCGAAGTTATTGGCAGAGGAAAACTTTAAAAGGTATTTTGACATAGTATACATTTTTGTTTTGTGTTGTGTTAAAAATTCAGCAATCTTTCGTTATTTCGATAATGTTGGGTAATAACAAAGGCTCGTTAGCTCTCTGACAGTCAGGAGCCCAATGACTGGAGCCCGGGGCTCTGTGATAGGAGACCGAGGCTTTAGTGTTGGAGCCCCTGCAGAGCATAGTGTACCAAGGACTATTGCGACCCAGCTTGATTCCAATTTTGTTCTTGGTGACCTCTCAGAGGAAAAGATCTTAGATCGAATGTTTTCCAATATGCCGGTTTAAATGAGGTACTATCTAAAACAAATTGCAAACTTTGAAAACTATCCTGATCATATTTGATTAAATTTCAGGGAGAAGATCTTTGAATGCATTTCTCAAAGAGCCTTATGATAAACAAATGTTACCCGTTGGCGGAAATCTTTGATGAGTTACGAACATAAAATCACAGACGTTGAAGGTACCACCAATGGCATAATATGATAAAATCTTATTTAAATAATTGTTAAAACGATTTCACAGGAGAGGTATACGAACATAAAAATCACAAATTTTAAAGGAGACCAACCAACGACTATTATGATCAAATTTGCGTAGAAGATTTCTGATTCAATTTCCCGTTTATATCTTTAAACTATGTTTTCAAGCTGGTGGGCATTATGAAGAAAAATACGAACCTTTAAATGCAACCACAAGAGGACTATCATATTAAAATTTTGTGTTTAAATGTTCAAGTGGTTTCAGGTCTAGAGGATCGGGAATATATTGAATTCACCGTTATAGCTTTTTTAAGAGCGATATAGATAATTTTGTCAAGATAGTACTGAAATATAAATAAGATAAAGCACTTCCTTATCGGCTTCAACGGAAGGCCTCGGACGACGAGGAAGTGTTTTATCTACTACATCTGTCTTTTCATGTATAACTATTTGTATTTGTTACAATTTCTTGTTTTGTTCTGTTGGAATCAGAATAAGGTGCGTTGGGCAAAGGACAGACGTGTGATAGACATCGGCCAAATAATGTATACATACGTACTTTGTATACTTGACTTTTAAGTTGTGCCTTTGTAACGTTTAATGCTTGTATTTTCTATTTTGTTTTTTGTATTTGTTTTTGTTCTAGTTATTATTTTTTATGTTTTTTTTTTGTTGTTTGTTTGTTGTTGTTGTTTTAATG
>MJUU01008309.1:7794-23493 GCA_002080025.1 Modiolus philippinarum
GCCAGCGGGGAACATAGTTTTAACATTGGACCCTATGGAAAAGACATTCAAAGATCTTCTTCTCAGAAACTACCAGTCCAATTATAACCAAACTTAGTCACAATGGTCCTTAGATGGTCCCTTCCAAAAAAGGTATCTAGCAGGTCTGTACCTCATCCAAGATGGCTGCCAGCGGGAACATAGTTTTAATATTGGACTCCATGGAATATACATTCAAAGATCTTCTTCTCAGAATCTACTAGTCCAATTAGAACCAAACTAAGCCACAATGGTCCTTTGGTGGTCCAAACCAAAAATGTGTCTGGCAGGTCCATACCTCATCCAAATGGCCACCATCTGGAACATAGTTTTTACATTGGCCCTATTGATTTTAAGGGGAACCTCTGCCCAAAATTGTGAATTTTTATTTGAATTGTGGTCTAAATGTTTTAGTTTCAGCAATATGTATTACCTTGATTATAAGGGGAACCCCTGCCCAAATTTTTTTTGAATGGTGTTTTGTTATGGGCTGTAATTGATGGTGGATCTTTGGGTTGCCATAGAAACAAAACAAGAATACTGTAATTTTAGAAATAAAAGTATTCTGCTAAATTTTATGTTTTTTTTTCCTCTTGGAAATGCCTTTTATCTATGTCGGCCATGGTCCAGGTGAGTGATACAGGCTCTTGAGAGCCTCTTGTTCCTATTGGAAATGACTTTTATCTATGTCAGCTTTGGTCCAGGTGAGCGATACAGGCTCTTGAGAGCCTCTTGTTATGTTTTTCCGCAAACAAGTTTTTTGGACACACAAGGGGGTGTGGCCCTTTCTGACTTTGTCAGTATTCTAGTTTTTTATTAAAATTATGTGTTTTTGTTGCCATGGAAACCAAACTACTCAAAACAATGACATCAGATGTAAATGTAAGATTGGATGCTTTTCACTGACAAGAGCTCTGGTTGAAAATTCAGCATTTGCCATGGAATGCATTTGAAGCCCATAAATGTATTTTTATGCCCCCAGATCAAGGATATTGTTTTTGTCCTGTCTGTCTGTTTGTCTGTGCATCCGAAACTTTAACCTTGGCTATAACTTTTGAACTATGTAAAGTAGACTTTTCACACTTGGCAAGTGTATAGGTCTAGTCAAGAGGAACAGAAATATGGGAAAAAAATTAGGTCAGGTCAAAGGTCAAGGTCACAGGGGTTAAAAAGGAGTGAAATTGGGTGTTTTCACATATTTTACTGTAGAATCCTTATTATTTATGCTATTGAGATGGTTTTTTTTTATGTTATTGCTAATAAAATTTTGCAACAGATTTGAGGTAGCATTTACCACTATTGAGAAACAAGAGGCCCAAAGGGGGACAAACAGAAAAAATGATTTTTAAAATTTTTTGTCAGATCTTGATGCAGTATTTTTCTGTAGGTTTCTTATAGCATGTTTAAACAGATACATTTAACAATTAAACCATTTCAATAAACAAGAGGCCCAAAGGATCTTCATCTGTTTCAGAATAAAGGGGTTAAATTAGGTGTTTTTATGGTAATAAACAACTTTTGAACTATGTAAGATAGACTTTTAATATTTGGCAAGTGTATAGGTCTTGTCAAGAGGAACATAAATATGCAAAAAAATTAGGTCAAAGGTCAAGGTCATAGAGGTCAAAAAGGGGTAAAATTGGGTATTTTCATAATTTTACTGTAGAATCTGGGGGCATATGTAGTGTTTCCCAAACACATCTTGTTCATACTTTTCTTTGGTTTTCCTATATATTGGTATACGGGGATATGCAGCAAATTTGGGTGCTTATTTTACAAATTCTAGTATTTATTTGATACTCATATTTTCCCTTTTCACAATAATTTGGGTCATTATTCAACACATCAAGTAATATTTTTGGGCTGTTTTCTTCCAGTTGGTGTAAATAATTTGAGAAGAAATCCATTTTATTATGACTAAATATTTTTGTGCAAAATTTCAATATCACCCTATTCTCTTCCAGTCATATACACCGAATTCACACTTTACCATAGTATTCTTATGGGTTGCATATGTTATGACAATATATGGGTATGGAATTCAATGATATTCTAGTATTAATTTGGATACAAGTTTTAGACCACTATCCTTACATCCCCAGTACATTATATGAAAGTGTAGAGTGTATCATATATGATACAAGGGGCAATTAGAGGGTTAAAATAAATGTGCAATACAAATTACATACATATTCTATTTAGCATAAAAATTTATACATTAATGTTTCCTTGTTTTCTTTGTAAATTCATTATTATCTTATCAAAAGTATTGACACAGTCATCCTTAGGACTATTTTTGGTAATCTTTATTGAAGTACAAGACAACAAGGATACCTAAATGTACTGATAGATGATGACACGTTGGGCATTTTATGTTTTAATGAAATTTCGTTAGAATCTCATGCATTCTAAATGTGTGATTCCAACATGTTAACTTAGTTTTAAACTTAGTTGCTTATTAATTCAGACAGAAAAATCTCAAATATAAGATTTTTAGTACCTGGATGAAGCTTGCTGAGTCCAAGATGCTATAAATCTTACTGGTATTTGATTATTTTTCTCCCCCTCAGCATCCCAAAATTATAGAAAAGGCTACTGTTGACATCAGTGAATTACATCCCTTTCATCACAAAGAGCATCTATCCAAGTCTAGAATTTTTCCAATGCTGAGGATATATTCATTTATAATGTGTTTTAATTCAAATTTTGTCTTTCAAAGGCAGTCGATATTCTATTTAATTGTAAATTAATTATATACTTTAAAGCTGAGAATATTGTTTATGCGATAAAATTTTGGCAGGAATAAATGCTTTAGCTTGTCTTAGACCTGCACTACCAAATCGATGGATTCCCTTGTCCAAGGTGGGTAAAACCAGTTTCCTGCCATCCCCTTGTAAAGTGCTTACATATGAATTGCATGGTCTAAGGCAAAAGTCAAGGGTCTGTCCCAGGAAATGTTTGAAAATTTCTATAGCCAGTCAAAATTAATTCTAACCTCACCTGTGGCCGTGTGCTCATAGGTGTTTGAAATTTTTTTTAGAAATGTTAGGTTGAGGCCTGGATTAGTCATAAATTTAGCAGTCGCTACGTTATTAAGAATAATAATAATAATAATAATATTCTTTATTTCAAGAGGGTTACACAGTTAGTAATACAACTAATCTTCCCTGAAGCCTTCACAAGATAAAATAAAAACAAATTAACAACTAGAGTAATGACTGTCGGAAACGACAGTGATCCCTGCACCCCCTGTTTGACACAGAAAACAGCTAGACCCTGGGTATAATTTTTCTTAACATTTTTGAAATTAAACTATTGACAGTCACTATTTACCATAAGGAATTAAAGAATATATGGTTGTAAGGCAGAATTCCAAAAAATAAGTAGTCTTTGAGACTTCCAGGAATTTTACCAAACTTTGAATCATATATTTTGGAAATCAAATTGGTGAAATGTTTCTTCTAGTTCTAACAAATTTTTTGACTATGGTTTCAATGTAGAATTCCAAAAATTAGCGGTCTTTGACAATTTCAGGAAATTTACCAAATTTGGAATCAATTATTTTGGAAATCCAATTGGTGAAAATGATTGCCCTAATGGAAACAAACCCTAACAGCATGGTTGCTAGGTAGAATTCCAAAAAATATGTGGTCTTTGACACTTTCAGGAAATTTACCAAAATTGGAATCAAATATTGTGAAATTCAATTGGTGAAAATGATTGCCCTAATGGAAACAAATCCTAATAGTATTGTTGCTAGGTAGAATTCCCCAAAATACGTGGTCTTTGACACTTTCAGGAAATTTACCAAAATTGGAATCAAATATTTTTGAAATTCAATTGATATTGATAGATGACTTAGAAAAAAAACCTCTTCTATGCAAAAGAAAATCAAATGCAATCAAAAACTGAAATCTGTTCTTAAGCAAATATGCATTTAAATTAATATATTTGTTTGAAAATTTTGCTGCTGTTTTTCTCTCGTTTGCCCTCCTAGGTTTTGAGGTCATGACATTGATGTTTAGAACAGATAGAAAAAAGTTAAGTGCTTTTTGCTTGAAACATTCTACATCAGTAATATTTGGAGTAAAACAATTTGTTTTCAGAATGAAACTATGATATTCACTTGTATATGTAAATTTAAGAAAAAGAACAAACTTTGACCAGAGGGAATTTATATATTCAATGTATAAAAATGACCAATAAATTGACTCGGTTTATAGGCTTGTTATGCTGCTGGGCAGCTTTTTGTGAAGATATGTATTCGAAATTGTGCCAGTATAATTCTTAACATATTTTTTTTATAGATTTTTTTTTAATTCCACAGAATATTTATGTTGTCATTTCTGACTTGTATTTCGTGTCTTATTAATTATCAATCTTTAGATAAAAATAATTACAGTTTCACAATATGTATCTCATTATAGAAGTATACACTGTAATTATCGTTTATTGTGAAAAAAAGTCTGGTTATATAAAATCATTATATTAGTATGAATTGTTTACAAATCTATTATTGATTCCCCCCTTACCTTGGTTTAGAATTACTGTTATGTTCTGAGAAAATCAATTCATATTGCAATTTTTTATTGTTAAGCTTTCTTTTGTATTTTTTCCGCAGTTATTAGAAATATGTGACATTTTCCTATCCATAACACCTCGTATACATGTAAATTTTAAGAGACAGTTAATAGTGAAAGTTGTTCTATCTTTTTTGATGGAAATCAGTGTACATAATATATATCAACAGTTTTCCATTTAATTGACTTGGAGCTACATTAACCTATACTAAAAGTGTTAAATTCAGTATAAAATTTTTGGAATTAACAATAGCAATTTAAAGATGTTGATTTAAAAAGAATACTTACATGTTTTGGGATGTTTACTGACCTAGTTATATCACAGGTGTGTTTATGATATTCATATCTATATACTAGAGTGTGTTACAGCCGTACATACACAAGTCGTAGATTACACAGACCCTAAGGGGTGTCAGTTTCATCTGGTTTGATAGTAAAATACCTTGTCATAGGGAAAGATCACTGCTCAGTAGAGCATGAAATTTGTAGAAGATTGTCTATTATCTACATATTTAATGTACTCTGGTGTTTAAACTATCCAAGAGGAAGAATTTTGTCTTCATTCATTCATAAGGATACTTCACTTAACAGCTGTTGATAAACTTTTAAAAATAATGTAAAGAAATGGATTAATTTTGTGTCAAAAAATGAGATTCCGCAGAAGAAAGAAATCTAAGTCAAAAGAGAAAGAAGAGGAAAAAGGTAACAAAGTATTTTTTGCTTTTATTTCCTGTTTCTATATGATCAATTTTGGCGAATTTCCATACTATAAATTCAATTTATAAAACATCATAATTGTACATTTCAAAAAGTGGACATTGTTGTTGTAAACAGGTCGCATACTTCATGTGTACTATTTATATACTTTTGAGATGTTAAAAATTTATATCTAACCACAAAGTTAGGGATAGGCACAGGGTATTGAAAATTTAAGAAAATGTTATTCCAAAGTATGTTTATCCAAATTCTTTATGACTTTCAATTGATTTAAATTTTGATGTAATAGTTAACATACAGATACTATAAGTTTGGTCCTTCTATATTTGTGAAACTTTATAAACATGGTAAATTTCCTCAGTTTATATGGTACAGAGCTAAAATACAAAATGCATATTACAAATTATATACAGGATAAATCCTGTGACAGATTGTTTAACAGGAAAGTGGGTGGGGAAGCTGGCAATTTATTATTTTTTTTCAGTGATATTGTATACAAATTGTTTTTTGTATTAACCTATAGTAAGGAAAATTCAGAATTTCATGTTGTAAAAAAAGACTTTTACTCTGCATAATTAGTCATGTTTTCAGTTCCCTGGTAGCTGAACAATATTACATGGGCTGAAGAAAAAGCTTTAAGATTCTTTTAAGATTTGGGGTTTTGAACCAATGCTGTTCCAACAAAAAGGCTCCTGTATATAGAAGTCTATTAGATTTATATAGTGTAATGTAGACCAACTTTTTCCATACTCAACTCCTCCCTGATGACTGTTTGCTTGATGCTACAAACTCTCCTCCCTGATTGCTGTTTACTTGATGCTATAAACTTATGAAAAAAGAAAAGACAATGTCAAACATACACAATGACTGAGTCACAGGCCACAATCTGCCTGACAATTCCAGAACAAAAGCACAAATAAAAGACAATGGCAAACATCTACAATTACTGAGTCACAGGCCACAATCTGCCCGACAATTCCAGAACCACAGGCCACAGCCTGCCTGACAATTCCAGAACAAAAGCACAAATAAAAGACAATGGCAAACATCTACAATGACTGAGTCACAGGCCACAATCTGCCTGACAATTCCAGAACCACAGGCCACAATCTGCCTGACAATTCCAGAACAAAAGCACAAATAAAAGACAACGTCAAACATCTACAATGACTGAGTCACAGGCCACAGTCTGCCTGACAATTCCAGAACCACAGGCCACAATCTGCTTGACAATTCCAGAACCACAGGCCAGAATCTGCCTGACAATTCCAGAACAAAAGCACAAATAAAAGACAACAGCAAACATCTACAATGACTGAGTCACAGGCCACAGTCTGCCTAACAAATCCAGAACCACAGGCCACAATATGCCTGACAATTCCAGAACCACAGGCCACAATTTTGCCCGACAATTCCAGAACCACAGGCCACAATCTGCCTGACAATTCCAGAACCACAGGCCACAATCTGCCTGACAATTCCAGAACAAAAGCACAAATAAAAGCGACGGCAAACATCTACAATGACTGAGTCACAGGCCACAATCCGACTGACAATGCCAGAACCACAGGCCACAGTCTGCCAATTCCAGAACAAAAGCACAAATAAAAGACAACGGCAAACATCTACAATGACTGAGTCACAGGCCACAATCTGCCTGACAATTCCAGAACCACAGGCCACAATCTGCCTGACAATTCCAGAACAAAAGCACAAATAAAAGACAACGGCAAACATCTACAATGACTGAGTCACAGGCCACAGTCTGCCTGACAATTCCAGAACCACAGGCTACAGTCTGCCTGACAATTCCAGAACCACAGGCCACAGTCTGCCTGACAATTCCAGAACGAAAGCACAAATAAAAGACAACGGCAAACATCTACAATGACAGAGTCACAGGCCACAGTCTGCCTGACAATTCCAGAACAAAAGCACAAATAAAAGGCAAATGTAATACCTGTGCAAAGTTTCATGAATATCCAACTTTTTGTTTTGTTTTTTGTTGTTTTTGTTGTTGTTTTTTGTTTGTTTTTTTTTTGTTGTTTCAAATTTTGACAAGCACTGGACTGTTTTGTTATATAAATCAGACAACAAACTTGTGGAAATAATAAAAAGTTTTTAGAGCATATTTTAATAGTGGAATCTCTTAGGCTTAAGTATCCATCGATACACTTTGTAAAATGTTTTCATAAAGCAACATGTCTTTATTTTACTGAATATATAAATTGATGTAAATATTATAAATATGTATAGATTGTAACCAAATTGTTCATTCCATTATTTAGCTTAATTGCGCATATAAAGTGTGTGATATTGTAATATTTACACACATTTACTAATTGAAATGTACGAGCATGTTTCTCATATGGATAATATATGTACATTGTATATTATTGATGGTGACAGCTCAGTTTGTCAGTTTTGTGACATTTATCAGAATTTCATTAATCTTAATGTACAATTGTCCTAAAAATACATAGATTTCTGAAATCAATAGTTTATTGACTAAGATTTAAATTGTCACTGATAATATAGACTGAATTTGATGAATTTGAAGTATTTTATACTTAGTGAATTTATAAAAGTATAGCAACAAAATTGCAATGATATATATTTTTACTTTTAAATCATAGTTTATAGGCATTGTTAACATGATAAAAGTTTGCTATTGCTTTTCTTGCAAGCTACACTATTATAGATAAATCTTGTCCTTTGGAAAGATTGAAAAGTTAAGTTCACTTTTAGTCAGTTGAAGTACTGATTAATTTGAAAATTCACTTTTATTCGTGTTATGATGATGCCATTAGGGGCGGGGGACATTTAGTTTTTGGTCTGCCTGTCTGTCTGTTTGTCAGCAAAACATTAACATTGGGTATATCTTTTCATGTATTTTAAGTTATAAGGCTCTCATATTTTGATGTTCATTGCTTCATGTCCTTGTGGCAAGACCTTACAATCAGTACCAGAATATTTGACATCTTGACCTTGACCTTAGCATGCGACATTGATTTGTCTCCCTTTTGCCAACGATACTTTAATGTTGCTGCATCATCACTTTTTCCTTGATTTAAATAACGGAAAAAAAATTTTTTTTAAATAGGAACAATAAACTCATCTATGACAAAATGTTTCTTGATATCTACAGAATTTTTAATGAAAAAAATCATTCATATATTCAAATTTAAAACTGTAGCATTTGGTAGATGTTTTGAATGGAAAGTGATGGTGGTTTAGTATTTCATAGGTGTATTTATTCACTTTTCAGTAGATGTGAGATTTTATAAATGCATAAAGGTTCTTCTAACAGGGACAAAACACTTCTTGTTACTATTATATTGGAAATTCAACAATACCATACCGAAGTAGAAATTGTCAATAGCTTTATATATAATCCAGTCTCTTTACATAAATGACATATCAAATGGTCATTCCACAACAGGTTTCACTGTAACAATGTATTGAAAAACATCAGTTATTTGTTAAAAGAAGCCTCAGTCCCTTTTCAGCCTATGCACAAAATTTCAGTATACATGGTATAATGAAGTAATATTCTAATGTGATACATTGTCTGGCATCTTTCCATGATATTTGATATTCTTCATACATAATAAAAAAGGAAATTTGAAGTTAAAACTTGAGAATTGGGTCTGAATAGGATGCTTATTGTTTGGAAATTTACACTAATGTTTAGTAGAAATAGATGCAAATTAGTAGAGTGTTCGATTCTAGTATACATTTTGTACTGTCATGACTGTCTTGCTTTGAAAAAAAAATCTTTATTGGCAGTCCAGTATTCAAAATTGTCCTTTCTGTAGACAATGGTAGAATAAGATATTTTGAACACACACAATGTCATTTCCTTTTAGCTCACATGGCTATAGCCAGGCTAAGCTTTTGCCATCACTTGCCATCAGTTGTTGTACAGTTGTCTGTCCATCCATTGCCCCCTGCCCCCTGTTATAGTTTGTCGTTAACTTTTCATTCAAGGATCTTTTCTTCTGAAACTAAAGAGCAAATTGGAACCAAACTTGATCTCAAGTGTTTTTGGTGGTCCCATTCAAAGTTTGTGATTTTCATGTTTTAACTTATTGATTGATGGCAGAGGGGAATATAGTTTAACACAGTACCCTACTGGATTCACATTCATAGATCTTCCCCTCTGAAACCACTGAGCAAACATTTGTCACAGTAATCCTTTGGTCATGTTGGTGGTCCCAATATCTTCTCAGAATTATCAGAAAGCCATGGTTCAGGTGACAGATTCAGGCTCTTGATTGAGACCCTCTTGTTTATGTTAGTACCTCATTCATGATGGACATCAGAGTGTAACATAGTTTAGCATCTTAAGGACTCTATTTGAAATGCATTCAAAGATCTTCTCTGAAACTAATTGTGTAAAACAAATTTGATCATAATATTCCTTGGTTGGTCCACTTCAAAGTTTGTGATTTCTTTCATGTAAATAGTTCATCCAAGATGGCTTCTAGCAGGGAACATAATTTAACCAAGGACCCTTTTGGAAATGCATTCAAAGAGATTTTCCTCTGAAACTACTTGAACATTGTTAACCAAATTTAATCATAATAGTCCTTGGGGCCCTTCATGGCATTAAAAAATTGTGATTTTTATGTTGATGTCTTCTTTATACATGTACATGTATGTACAAAGTAGTTGTAATGATAATCAAAGCTTAGCTATATTCATTACCAAGAAGATTGTTGTACTTGATACTGCCAATATCTATTGAAATATATGATGATTCTTGACCAAATCCTTCGGGAAGTTTTGAGTTTGATTTTTCTTCTGTAGTGCAACTGTTTTACCAGCAGACTAGGCTCCTTGAGCTAGCTGGTGGATTAGCAGCAAGCACCCCTTGACCCATCTTTCAAAATTACATATTGTCATTTTCTCTCCTTTCGAGATTGTGGTCATGGAATTACAAGTCTACATGTATTGGATTTTATTGGTATGTTTATTATACTATAGGGAAAAGGAACAGACAAAGGGGAGGTTTGGGTACCCATAAACCGGTACCAAGTCCGGCTGTCCCAAGTTCCTATCGTTGTATACATTTGTCTTTTGTCTTATTTGTGTTTTTCCTGTGTACCGGTAGTTCCCTGGCAGGCTATGGCATGTAATTATAATTTTCAGCCATTGTACATGTTTTCTGTTGTCCCTTTTATTTCATTTGACAATTTATAAAATGATGATAGTAGAGATGAAATCCATGTTTCCAGTAGCTGAAGTTGTCTTCCCTTGTTCTGTGGAAATCTTATTGTTCACATCATTAAAGATGTGCCTCTTATATATCTTACATCCATGGCAAATTAGATGTTTACTCTTGCAAATGCATTTACCAAAAAAAATAGAATTCATCATTGAAGTGGAATTTCCTGTTATTTGTCGTCAGAATATTTGCCATTGTCCAGTACAGACTACTTATTGTATGCTTGCATGCTTTTAATTGAAATCTGTAATGAGATAATTGTAGTCAATTTTCTCTTGCTTGTCTGCTTACACGGTTGATCATATCAGATTTCTTCAGATTCGCTTATTAATTTTGATACATGGGTAATTTTCTACCAAATAGAGCCCATTTAAAAACGTTGAGAAAGGATAATATGAAAAGTATCCTTGGTCAAGGTAGATCTTAGACAAACATAGGTAACCTTTATCATTGATAGTGTATATATACTTATATTTATTGTTAAATAGATGGTACAGAGTCCTGGTGTTTTGTTATCATAATAAATATATTCTACACCCTTTTATAAATTATATTGTTACATGTTAAGTTACCCTTGAATACATGTATATAGATTTATTCAATGCCCTAAGTAATAAAAAAAGATGGGCAGTGGTCAAAGGAGGAGGTATGATAAGAAATAGGAAATTGGCCCCAAAATTGCAAAAAATATAAAAATCATTCAACCTCTCCAAAAATGCACTAAGTTTATTTGCCAAATGATTATAGTAATATAACATAGACACTTTTATACAGAAAAGTCAGTCATGAGGTCATAAACATGCCATATTTGGGGAAATTAACCAAATACGGCCATGTTGTATGAAGTTTTCATTAAAATTAAATGTGAGCAACAGCCTTACCCAAAAAGATATTTCAACCACATCTATATCTTTTAAAAATATGTCTCATAGCAAAAGATCTTTTTGGGTAAGCCTGTTGCTCATATTTAGATATTATTGGGAAGATGTCAAAATGAGGCAAAGTTTAAGGATTTTAAGGATTTTCCTGAAAAACACTAAGTTTGAGGGCCTTAAGTACGAAAATATGAGACATAATTCAAAACTATGATTACTGATATCTGAAAGACTAATGTCTTATGAACATCTTAAGAGTGATAATTGATTAATTTACAATACTTTGTATTTTTGAAAATGAGGGGCCAAAAACGTGGCCTTACCATACCTCCTCCTTTATCTGAAAAACTCCAATTTATATGGAATAAGAAAAAAAATGTACACTCTATTAATATTTTATGCTACTGCAGTTTCAGATTTATTTTAGGACTTGTTTACTAAAGAGAATTATAACTTGTTAATTACAACAGAAAACATGTTGCTCCTTATCTGATAAGCTTCATTTAGTGTCTTCGTGTCTTTAGTAATGTCTACATATTTAGGCTTATGTTTTTGGCAGGATATGGTTTGAAAACTAACACTAGTAGTATCATGTAGGTCACTGATTCTATTTCAAAATTAAACCATGACATGTAGTTTTTTCGGGGAAAAATGTTTACATGACAATGTGTCTTTAATATTAGACATCGAGTTCTATGAAAATATGATGGCAAAATGTTTTTATTAGCTCTCCTGGCTATGCCAGGGTGAGCTTTTGCCATCACTTTGCGTCCGTCGTCCGTCGTCCGTCTGTCCGTCCGTCGTTAGCTCACTTTCAAAAATCTTCTCCTCTGAAACTACTGGAAAACCGATGCAGATATCAAAAATCTGAAAAGGATAAAATTGTTCAGAATGCCGAGATCTATCTGCTCTGCAATTTTGAAGAAAATTGGAAAACCCGTCTGAGAGTTATAGCCCTTTTTCCGTAAATTTTTCAAAATTTGTGCATTTTTTATTTNCGATCCTCATTTTATTATGATCCGATGAAAAACATGGCCGCTGGTGCTAAAAATAGAACCTAGGGGTAAATTGCAGTTTTTAGCCAATAACTCAAAAACCGATGCAGATATCAAAAATCTGAAATGGATAAAATTGTTCAGAATGCCGAGATCTATCTGCTCTGCAATTTTGAAGAAAATTGGAAAACCCGTCTGAGAGTTATAGCCCTTTTTCCGTAAATTTTTCAAAATTTGTGCATTTTTTATTTTTTATTTCAAAAACTGTAACAGATAGAGGTGAAGTGTAAATTAAAAAAATGTTCAGCATATCAAGATCTACATACTCTGAAATTTTGAAGAAAATGCAAAGGCCTGTGTATGATTTATTGGCCGTTTTTCACTTTTTTTTTTTTTTTTTTCCAATGCCATATGGTTGTGGGTTATTTCCCTTTAAATTCTGTGTTCAAATCTTCTTTAGTTAACTTTTTTCTTTTAAGCTTTAGAGAAATTCCCTACTATCACTTCATTAAAAAAATTATTTCTTCCATAATTTAGAGCAAAAACAGTGTTTTTGTGCAAATTTCTGCAATTTTTTGCAAAAATACTTTCTTAATCTTTACCTTATTTGATGTTATAATGATTTGCCTATATAAACATATTGTGTATATTACTGGGAGGTTAGTGGTGAACCACTATTAATTCTGTTGACAAGAATGTTGAAGTAGATTATCAGTTTCATAGACTGCTTCTTAGTAAAAGTATTTGTAAATAAAGCCTTTAGTGAGCAGTTGATGAATTTAACATGAATGGATTTGAACGGAACTTGGCATTTATGATGCTTTTGAGGTGCTGACTATAATATATATGTGTATTGTGACTTTTATGCCTAAATGTCATCCAACATGGCCATCTGCAGGGAACTTAATTTATTACTCGACTGTATGGAAAGAGCATACAAAGAATTTTTTATCTGAAACAACTTGGCTAGTCACATTAATTTATCTTAGATGGTCCCCTTCAAAACAGATGTCTTTCAAGTCTGCACCTTATGCAAATTGGCTACCAATGGGAAACAAAGTTTAATATAGGAGTACATTCAAAGATCTTCTTCTTTAAAACCATTTGGCCCGATGGAAATAAACTTTGGCACAATACTTAATTTTCTTTAAAATTGTGTCCTGCAGATCCATTCCTTATCCAAGATGGCATGCAATAGGGAAAATAGTTTAATTAAAGTTAGATCATATAATATAAATGTTTAGTTACATAGTTTGAAAATGAGACCCTTTAACATATAAGTTGATTTGAAGTTATGTATTGGCCATGGTCCAGGTGAGCGATACAGGCTCTTGAGAGCCTCTTGTTTTAAATAAAATTCTTAAATTCCTGTAGAAAACTTATCCATACTAAGGATGTGTTGAAGGTCCTCGAAATTTCGTTGGTGACTCATGCCACCAGTATAGATGTGACCATGTTGGAAAAGCATATTTTAAAATATTGATGAAAATTTCTTTGTCTCACTTGGAACCTAACTTTAAGCTTGGTGCAGTGATCATTTCAGAATTTTACCTGACAACTGTGCCTGCTGGAGGCACAAAGTTAAAGAAAGACCCAAATTGGAAATGATCTTGTGAAGAAAGTATCATTCAATTGGATCCAAAGTGTGATTGGTCATTTGATTGATCCATTAATCTGTTGGAACCAGACTTTGGTGGAATAATTACTGGACAGGTCCCTTTAAAACTGTATCCAATGATCATGAGATGACCTGTCAGCTAAAATGGCTGCCATACCTAAACTTTGGTTAAAAGTTTAATTCTGGCAGATTACTATATGCCTTCAGAGCTTGTATTTTGGTCAGTCATAATTATTTCTAAGTCACATGGGCAAGTCAATAGATTTTAGAATGTCATGACACTAAATAAGACCAAAAATCATGTAACTAATTTCACAGAACGCTGATGACCTATTTTTCGCCTAAGTACATTCAAATAAATGTTGATGGGAAGCAGAGAAAAAGTTGTAATTATCCTGTCATATTACCGATAAATAGAACATTGACTTTGTATTATATTATCAATCACATAGATATAAATTGTTGTTAATGTTAGTAAAGGTGTTCATTAGGTATCCATTTAACATTTGGTTATAAATGACCATAGACATTGTATAGACTTGTCCGTCCGTCCATCATCCCGTCCGTCACACATTATTTTCGTCGCATTTTTCTTTGAACCTGCATATCACAGCCACTTGATGTTTGGTATGTTGCTTCAGTATGGGTCCCCTTTTCAACCATATTAGATAACCACTTCCTGTTTACCGACTTTGTGCATTTTTTGCTTTTCATTTTCAAAATTTGACTTTTTCATCACACTTTTTTCAACAACTGCACATGACAGCCACTTGATATTTGGTATGGGGCTTCAGTATGAGGTTTCATATTGCGTCTCCCCTTTTCAACCATATTAGATCACCACTTCCTATATACCAAGTTTGTGCGTTTTTCCTTTTCATTTCCCAACTTGGACTTTTTCATCACACTTTTTTTCTCTGCAACTGTGTAAATGTTCGTATTGTGTCCACACTTGTACTGAGTGCACTCCTGTATTGTGTCCACACACACTTGATTTTGCACTTGTCATATTGATACAGGGTTCAGTGAGCGGGGGTATAACTGGCTGCCATTTGGCGACAGCTCTTGTTATGACCAAAAAAGTGATATAGGTTATGTCCCTTTGCTGCGGGGAAAATAATGTTTTTGAGAGTGACAAAAAGTTGTCTGCTGGGGTTATTGACCTGTGTGTATTTTTAAAAAAAAAACACCGCTTTCCTTAGTAATTTTCTAGTCACATTGTTTATTTGATTCTATCAAATTTGGTAAATTATATTAAATTATAATAATTCTGCACTAATTTCATGGATGCCAGCTAAAAACCAAGCTAAATATTTTCCTTGACAATAGCTATATTGTCGTATAAGATAGCAGTGACATATTGCTAACCTATTAGATAATATGATGATTGATATCAGTAACCTGGTTGTGATTTGTGAAGTTTTATCTGTAATTATAATGTACTTATATAACAGATGTTTAATGGTTGTCAAGGTGTGCAGGATGTTTGTGAATGATTTGTTTTAATCAAAACTCTGCAGACTCTATCTTATTTTGATTTATTATTATCTTTGACCTTTATAATATTTATGTACTTTCATTGTTGCTTGTTGGAATGGTGAAAACACTAGATCTTCATGTTCCCTCATGCCATCTCTTCCTTTCCTCAATTTTTTGTCCCCTGCTG